>JAHSUH010001303.1:0-15856 GCA_025388415.1 Cynanchum wilfordii | reverse complement strand
AAATTAACATTAGTACTAATATCCACCAAAGCATGCAAATCATGAAGTATTTTCCTATAGCGAAGATAGAAAAGTGATTAGGAAAATTCAATACGTATAAAAGGTAATAATAAAAGGAAAGAAAGAACAACATGAAAACCAAGCTAACAATGAAAGCAGAAAGGATATAAGAAGTAATATCCATTACAAGCATATGATTCCCGAAGATATTTAATTATCAATCCCCTCCTTCCCAGAGGGGTTTTAAGCTAACATCTTAAAATTAATAACACAAAAATAATACGAACTTACGGTATTATAGATGTTGGTCGGAAATACAATCGCAAATCAAACGTATACAAGCTTTAAAATAATCGTCACACTTCTTCACACTATATTTTTCTTAGAGAGGATATATGATGATCGATGTATTCTCTGCGGTTTATCGTAGGTGTGATGTTTGGTGTTACAAGAGAGGGCCTTTATATAGGCATGCAAACTAAGAGACTTACAAAGTAAGACACGCAAACTTACAAGCTAAGACAATGAAAAGCATATTACAGGTTGTCAATACAAAAAAACCAAGCAAAAAGCATAAAGTAAAGATAGCCAATGAAAAAAAGTCGCCAAACAATGATTCCATTATCGGGACAAGTGGATGAATAGTGAAGCCGCCAGGTCTTGTCGATGAATAGTGTGGCGCACTCGGACTTCTAAAATATTTTCATTCAAGTCCATGTCATAATCATCATTCATTCCGGGTGTACCAGGGCCTGCTGTCATGAATCCGGGTGGAGTTTCCGTAGCATGTGTATCAAGGTAATCTCCATAGTGTTTGATGAGTTGGTGTCCACTCGTTGACTGGATATGGAACATTTGAGCCACATCCTCGGTGATATGATTTGGGAAAGGAATGTCATAAGTTCGGAGGTGCAAATAAGGACTGCCAAATATCTTCATATTCCGATCTTCTGAGAGGAGTTGATAATCATACCGCGGAATGTGTAGAATCAACGGTTGTGCTGCTTGCATGTATACTCTAGCCATAGTATACTGTTCTTCCACATCTCCATGAAGAAGAGAGTAGGTAATGTCAAGCGGTTTTTGTATCGCGATCTGAATCGTGTGTTGTAAGCGGTGGTATACCGGGCTGCATCCGGGAGTGCCGGAGACTCGGGAACTGTTTCGAGGTCAAGATTGATATATCCATTGCGGATACAATCAGTCTTAAATATCTGTTGAAGTAGGTAGGCTAGCCTCCATGAAAACAGTTCAATGAAATCCATTACTTGTCTAGGGTGTGAAATAATGACTAGCTTAACCATCCTAGTTGTGAAAAGGTTCTTAAAAGATAAGAGGTCGTCCCCAAGTCCTAGCAGGATATGTCTTAGAGATTTTTCCCTTAGTAAAGTTAAATTTATTATAGGTTTAAATTTAGTTTTAAATCATTATTATGGTATTATCTTACATAAAAATAACTTTAGTTTATTAGAAACACCACCCATCCCTTACACTACTGAAATTATAAAGCATCAATTGATAAATGAAGAAGTGGAATGTCATTGCACCACTCCTGATAGTTGACAATAGTTATTCCAATTGAAATTGGGAATAAAAATTAGAATAACTATCGATAATTGGAATTCTAAAAATGTACCATTATTTATATTAGTTTGTTCTACTGGTGTTGGTGTCCTATTAGATAGGGTTCTACTAGATCCCGAAAACGAATGTCTTGCTAAATTCATTTTCTAATGCCAAAAAGGGGATTTTTATCTTTAAAAGTTATTTTCTTTTTTACAGATGGTTCACCGAGATTCATTTTATCTAATCTATTTATTATATCAGCTACGTCTATACTACGAATAGGAGTTGCAGGTGGAGGTATTAAAGGATTATCTAATTTTGTGATTATATAGTTTAATTTTGATATTGCTATTTCTTGGAGACATAATATAGTATTATTTTGGCGTATTATTTGTTTATCGGTAGGTGTGGTTGAATTGTGTCTAGAATATCCTACTGGTTCGGGTAAATAATCTGTTGTTAAGTCTAAAGCTCTTTGGTACTCTTCTGTATTCATGATAATATTAATTGTTTTAATTCTTCTAAACTTTTTAAAAGGGATCCTATTTTTTCTATAATTGTATCTTGACTAGTTTTTATAGTTGTAGAACTAGAATAATTAAGAGTCTTCATTTTTGCATACATATCATTATTCCGGGATTTTATGTATTCTATATTTTCTAACTTTTCTATAACTAATGATTGTAATTTGATTGATCTATCTCTAATATTTAATATTACTTGTTCATTATGTTTATTTATTTCTTCTAACTTAATTCCTAATGTAATTATTAAATCTATGATAGTATTTAATACGGGCTGGTCACAATGGAAATCATGGTTTATGGGTTGACTAGTTTGGAAGTGACAACGTAGTTTTGAATTTCTACTTAAATTACGTATAACCTTATTGTATGTCTCTATTTCTAAATCTAAATATTCTATTCTTTTAATATTCATTTTAATGACGTAGGTCTAGGGTTTGTAAAGTTCGTAGGTCTAGGATTTGTACTATCATCTAATTTTAACTTTTTTAATGCTTGGCATATTTGAGTTTTTTATTAAATCGAAATAACGTTATCCATCCAATTATATACTAACCGTAATAAGTCTTCATTATGATATGTAGCCATAATTCTATCGGTTGAACATCTATATAATTCGTTTCCTAATTTGTACTTAAGATCCATCATTACATCTAAATCTGTATGGTCTAAAAAAGTAATTCCTACAACAATTTTCCAATTATTATTCATATTAAATTTAATAAGCAAAGCTATTGGGGTTGAAGATAAGTAATAAAACTGGGAAAGATAAGGATGATAACAAAATATTTCGGGAATAGTAATTGCTCGATACCAATGAAAAAACTAATATAAATAATGGTACGTTTTTAGGTAGAATTTTTAGAGGTAGTAGAATTTTTATCTCCTAATTCTATATCTCTAGCAAATTCTATAGGGAAGTTTGCTTTATAGCTTTCCCCAAAGTGCTCTTGTTGCTTTTTCTCCAAAAAATTTTTCTAAATAATTATACATTCCTCTAAGACTCAAAAGTAAAATCGTCTTTAGTATATTCTCTAGTAACTATTTGAGACCATGTTTCTAATAATGTTGGCCAAATTTGTGGGTCATGCGCTGTTAAATTAAGTATTTTACCATTATCTATTAATAGATTGCTATCTAATGTTTCTAAAGGAAGTCTTCGTCCTTTGTTCCGAAATATCCTACCTTCATTATGATCATTATATCGCTGAATAAGGCGTTCTAGGTGGTTGTCCTATTTGATATTGGCGTTGACTAGCATATGTTTGTGCATGTGTATTCACGTGGGCGTACTAGGAGCTTGATTTTGTGGTGTATTGGATGATTCCATTAGGTCATAATTAATATTTTCATAAGTTACCTGGTATCCTTTAGGAGTATGTTCAAGATAATCGGTTTCAAATAAATGTCCTAATTCTATCATTTCTATTTCTAAGGCGAGAACTTCATCTAATGTTAAGTCTATACCTGTTCCTACTACTATTTGGCCTTCCGGTAGTCTATTCATTGTCTTCTATTTCTTCAATGTCTAAATTATTTTGAGTTTGTTCAGTATAGTCACTAAATCTTAAAGAATATGATCCATCACGGCTTTTAAACATTTCATGTGATTCGGGTGTATTAATAGATTCCGAGCTAGATAAATTTTTCCCTAAATTCCATTCCGATCCTTCTAAATTATCTGCTTTTATTTTCATAGGTTCTAAAAATTTGATTCCTTTAGATATGATAGGTTTGGTAATTCCTTCTATATTTAACTTACTTTGAATACAACTACCATTTGTAAGTTTTCCTAAAACTCCTATGTTTATTAATAAATTTCCATCATTTCTAATAAAATTTTCATAACCTTTAGCTTGTAATCCTATTACTATCTTATCTAAATCATTTATAGAAAGTAAAAGATCGGGGCTATAATAAAATAAAGCTTCGTTTTTACTCATATCTAATTCCATTGTTGCTAAAGTAGCTTTTCTTGCATCTTTCGGCAACTTTTATCTAAGAGTACTACTAATACCTTTGCTCCTACATGTTTTCTAGTTAGTCCTCTAATTGCTACCATAATTAAACCAAGATGAGCTAATCTCTTACCGGATTTCCTAATTTTATTAATTGATTCTTTGCTAATAATATCTAAATTAACTGCATTTGTTGTGACTTGTACTTGTTCTTCTCTACTTAACATAATAAACTAGTTGCAAGATTTAGTGGACTTGTCCTATATAAAACTCTAGGATTTAATAATCGAATTTGGTCATATCTATATAAATCTAAATTAGAGTCTAAATCTATAACCTTGTTCCAAAGCTCTAATAGGTTACGACTATTACTACCTGCTAGAACTACTACCTCTAAAAATTCTACCTAAAAATGTACCATTATTTATATTAGTTTGTTCTACTGGGTGTTGGTGTCCTATTAGATAGGGTTCTACTAGATCCCGAAAACGAATGTCTTGCTAAATTCATTTTCTAATGCCAAAAAGGGGATTTTTATCTTTAAAAGTTATTTTCTTTTTTTGGATGGTTCACCGAGATTCATTTTATCTAATCTATTTATTATATCAGCTACGTCTATACTACGAATAGGAGTTGCAGGTGGAGGTATTAAAGGATTATCTAATTTTGTGATTATATAGTTTAATTTTGATATTGCTATTTCCTGGAGACATAATATAGTATTATTTTGGCGTATTATTTGTTTATCAGGAGGTGTGGTTGAATTGTGTCTAGAATATCCCTCTTGGTTCGAGTAAATAATCAGTTGTTAAGTCTAAAGCTCTTTGGTACTCTTCCGTATTCATGATAATATTAATTGTTTTAATTCTTCTAAACTTTTTAAAAGGGATCCTATTTTTTCTATAATTGTATCTTGACTAGTTTTTATAGTTGTAGAACTAGAATAATTAAGAGTCTTCATTTTTGCATACATATCATTATTCCGGGATTTTATGTATTCTATATTTTCTAACTTTTCTATAACTAATGATTGTAATTTGATTGATCTATCTCTAATATTTAATATTACTTGTTCATTATGTTTATTTATTTCTTCTAACTTAATTCCTAATGTAATTATTAAATCTATGATAGTATTTAATACGGGCTGGTCACAATGGAAATCATGGTTTATGGGTTGACTAGTTTGGAAGTGACAACGTAGTTTTGAATTCTACTTAAATTACGTATAACCTTATTGTATGTCTCTATTTCTAAATCTAAATATTCTATTCTTTTAATATTCATTTTAATGACGTAGGTCTAGGGTTTGTAAAGTTCGTAGGTCTAGGATTTGTACTATCATCTAATTTTAACTTTTTTAATGCTTTGGCATATTTGAGTTTTTTATTAAATCGGAAATAACGTTATCTGTCCAATTATATACTAACTGTAATAAGTCTTCATTATGATATGTAGCCATAATTCTATCAGTTGAACATCTATATAATTCGTTTCCTAATTTGTACTTAAGATCCATCATTACATCTAAATCTGTATGGTCTAAAAAAGTAATTCCTACAACAATTTTCCAATTATTATTCATATTAAATTTAATAAGCAAAGCTACTGGGGTTGAAGATAAGTAATAAAACTGGGAAAGATAAGGATGATAACAAAATATTTCAGGAATAGTAATTGCTCTGATACCAATGAAAAAACTAATATAAATAATGGTACGTTTTTAGGTAGAATTTTTAGAGGTAGTAGAATTTTTATCTCCTAATTCTATATCTCTAGCAAATTCTATAGGGAAGTTTGCTTTATAGCTTTCCCAAAGTGCTCTTGCTGTTTCTCCTAAGAATTTTTCTAAATAATTATACATTCCTACAGCATCAAAAGTAAAATCGTCTTTAGTATATTCTCTAGTAACTATTTGAGACCATGTTTCTAATAATGTTGGCCAAATTTGTGGGTCATGTGCAGTTAAATTAAGTATTTTACCATTATCTATTAATAGATTGCTATCTAATGTTTCTAAAGGAAGTCTTCGTCCTTTGTTCCGAAATATCCTACCTTCATTATGATCATTATATGCTTTGAATAAGGCGTTCTAGGTGGTTGTCCTATTTGATATTGGCGTTGACTAGCATATGTTTGTGCATGTGTATTCTTTGGACGTACTAGGAGCTTGATTTTGTGGTGTATTGGATGATTCCATTAGGTCATAATTAATATTTTCATAAGTTACCCGGTATCCTTTAGGAGTATGTTCAAGATAATCGGGTTTCAAATAAATGTCCTAATTCTATCATTTCTATTTCTAAGGCGAGAACTTCATCTAATGTTAAGTCTATACTGTTCCTACTACTATTTGGCCTTCCGGTAGTCTATTCATTGTCTTCTATTTCTTCAATGTCTAAATTATTTTGAGTTTGTTCAAGATAGTCACTAAATCTTAAAGAATATGATCCATCACGGCTTTTAAACATTTCATGTGATTCGGTGTATTAATAGATTCCGAGCTAGATAAATTTTTCCCTAAATTCCATTCCGATCCTTCTAAATTATCTCGCTTTTATTTTCATAGGTTCTAAAAATTTGATTCCTTTAGATATGATAGGTTTGGTAATTCCTTCTATATTTAACTTACTTTGAATACAACTACCATTTGTAAGTTTTCCTAAAACTCCTATGTTTATTAATAAATTTCCATCATTTCTAATAAAATTTTCATAACCTTTAGCTTGTAATCCTATTACTATCTTATCTAAATCATTTATAGAAAGTAAAAGATCGGGGCTATAATAAAATAAAGCTTCGTTTTTACTCATATCTAATTCCATTGTTGCTAAAGTAGCTTTTCTTGCATCTTTTCGCCAACTTTTATCTAAGAGTACTACTAATACCTTTGCTCCTACATGTTTTCTAGTTAGTCCTCTAATTGCTACCATAATTAAACCAAGATGAGCTAATCTCTTACCAGATTTCCTAATTTTATTAATTGATTCTTTGCTAATAATATCTAAATTAACCGCATTTGTTGTGACTTGTACTTGTTCTTCTCTACTAATACGTAATAAACTAGTTGCAAGATTTAGTGGACTGTCCTATATAAAACTCTAGGATTTAATAATCGAATTTGGTCATATCTATATAAATCTAAATTAGAGTCTAAATCTATAACCTGTTCCAAAGCTCTAATAGGTTCCGAACTATTACTCCTTGCTAGAACTACTACCTCTAAAAATTCTACCTAAAAATGTACCATTATTTATATTAGTTTGTTCTACTGGTGTTGGTGTCCTATTAGATAGGGTTCTACTAGATCCCGAAAACGAATGTCTTGCTAAATTCATTTTCTAATGCCAAAAAGGGGATTTTTATCTTTAAAAGTTATTTTCTTTTTTACGGATGGTTCACCGAGATTCATTTTATCTAATCTATTTATTATATCAGCTACGTCTATACTACGAATAGGAGTTGCAGGTGGAGGTATTAAAGGATTATCTAATTTTGTGATTATATAGTTTAATTTTGATATTGCTATTTCCTGGAGACATAATATAGTATTATTTTGGCGTATTATTTGTTTATCAAGAGGTGTGGTTGAATTGTGTCTAGAATATCCTACTGGTTGGTAATATAATGCTTGTTAAGTCTAAAGCTCTTTGGTACTCTTCCGTATTCATGATAATATTAATTGTTTTAATTCTTCTAAACTTTTTAAAAGGGATCCTATTTTTTCTATAATTGTATCTTGACTAGTTTTTATAGTTGTAGAACTAGAATAATTAAGAGTCTTCATTTTTGCATACATATCATTATTCCGGGATTTTATGTATTCTATATTTTCTAACTTTTCTATAACTAATGATTGTAATTTGATTGATCTATCTCTAATATTTAATATTACTTGTTCATTATGTTTATTTATTTCTTCTAACTTAATTCCTAATGTAATTATTAAATCTATGATAGTATTTAATACGGGCTGGTCACAATGGAAATCATGGTTTATGGGTTGACTAGTTTGGAAGTGACAACGTAGTTTTGAATTCTACTTAAATTACGTATAACCTTATTGTATGTCTCTATTTCTAAATCTAAATATTCTATTCTTTTAATATTCATTTTAATGACGTAGGTCTAGGGTTTGTAAAGTTCGTAGGTCTAGGATTTGTACTATCATCTAATTTTAACTTTTTTAATGCTTTGGCATATTTGAGTTTTTTATTAAATCGGAAATAACGTTATCCGTCCAATTATATACTAACCGTAATAAGTCTTCATTATGATATGTAGCCATAATTCTATCGGTTGAACATCTATATAATTCGTTTCCTAATTTGTACTTAAGATCCATCATTACATCTAAATCTGTATGGTCTAAAAAAGTAATTCCTACAACAATTTTCCAATTATTATTCATATTAAATTTAATAAGCAAAGCTACTGGGGTTGAAGATAAGTAATAAAACTGGGAAAGATAAGGATGATAACAAAATATTTCGGGAATAGTAATTGCTCCGATACCAATGAAAAAACTAATATAAATAATGGTACGTTTTTAGGTAGAATTTTTAGAGGTAGTAGAATTTTTATCTCCTAATTCTATATCTCTAGCAAATTCTATAGGGAAGTTTGCTTTATAGCTTTCCCAAAGTGCTCTTGCTGTTTCTCCTAAGAATTTTTCTAAATAATTATACATTCCTACAGCATCAAAAGTAAAATCGTCTTTAGTATATTCTCTAGTAACTATTTGAGACCATGTTTCTAATAATGTTGGCCAAATTTGTGGGTCATGTGCAGTTAAATTAAGTATTTTACCATTATCTATTAATAGATTGCTATCTAATGTTTCTAAAGGAAGTCTTCGTCCTTTGTTCCGAAATATCCTACCTTCATTATGATCATTATATCTTTGAATAAGGCGTTCTAGGTGGTTGTCCTATTTGATATTGGCGTTGACTAGCATATGTTTGTGCATGTGTACATTGGGCGTACTAGGAGCTTGATTTTGTGGTGTATTGGATGATTCCATTAGGTCATAATTAATATTTTCATAAGTTACCCGGTATCCTTTAGGAGTATGTTCAAGATAATCGGTTTCAAATAAATGTCCTAATTCTATCATTTCTATTTCTAAGGCGAGAACTTCATCTAATGTTAAGTCTATACCTGTTCCTACTACTATTTGGCCTTCGTAGTCTATTCATTGTCTTCTATTTCTTCAATGTCTAAATTATTTTGAGTTTGTTCGGTATAGTCACTAAATCTTAAAGAATATGATCCATCACGGCTTTTAAACATTTCATGTGATTCGGGTGTATTAATAGATTCCGAGCTAGATAAATTTTTCCCTAAATTCCATTCCGATCCTTCTAAATTATCTGCTTTTATTTTCATAGGTTCTAAAAATTTGATTCCTTTAGATATGATAGGTTTGGTAATTCCTTCTATATTTAACTTACTTTGAATACAACTACCATTTGTAAGTTTTCCTAAAACTCCTATGTTTATTAATAAATTTCCATCATTTCTAATAAAATTTTCATAACCTTTAGCTTGTAATCCTATTACTATCTTATCTAAATCATTTATAGAAAGTAAAAGATCGGGGCTATAATAAAATAAAGCTTCGTTTTTACTCATATCTAATTCCATTGTTGCTAAAGTAGCTTTTCTTGCATCTTTCTGCCAACTTTTATCTAAGAGTACTACTAATACCTTTGCTCCTACATGTTTTCTAGTTAGTCCTCTAATTGCTACCATAATTAAACCAAGATGAGCTAATCTCTTACAGATTTCCTAATTTTATTAATTGATTCTTTGCTAATAATATCTAAATTAACTGCATTTGTTGTGACTTGTACTTGTTCTTCTCTACTAATCTGTAATAAACTAGTTGCAAGATTTAGTGGACCTGTCCTATATAAAACTCTAGGATTTAATAATCGAATTTGGTCATATCTATATAAATCTAAATTAGAGTCTAAATCTATAACCTGTTCCAAAGCTCTAATAGGTTCCGAACTATTACTACTGCTAGAACTACTACCTCTAAAAATTCTACCTAAAAATGTACCATTATTTATATTAGTTTGTTCTACTGGTGTTGGTGTCCTATTAGATAGGGTTCTACTAGATCCCGAAAACGAATGTCTTGCTAAATTCATTTTCTAATGCCAAAAAGGGGATTTTTATCTTTAAAAGTTATTTTCTTTTTACGGATGGTTCACCGAGATTCATTTTATCTAATCTATTTATTATATCAGCTACGTCTATACTACGAATAGGAGTTGCGGTGGAGGTATTAAAGGATTATCTAATTTTGTGATTATATAGTTTAATTTTGATATTGCTATTTCCTGGAGACATAATATAGTATTATTTTGGCGTATTATTTGTTTATCAGTAGGTGTGGTTGAATTGTGTCTAGAATATCCTACTGGTTCGGGTAAATAATCTGTTGTTAAGTCTAAAGCTCTTTGGTACTCTTCCGTATTCATGATAATATTAATTGTTTTAATTCTTCTAAACTTTTTAAAAGGGATCCTATTTTTTCTATAATTGTATCTTGACTAGTTTTTATAGTTGTAGAACTAGAATAATTAAGAGTCTTCATTTTTGCATACATATCATTATTCCGGGATTTTATGTATTCTATATTTTCTAACTTTTCTATAACTAATGATTGTAATTTGATTGATCTATCTCTAATATTTAATATTACTTGTTCATTATGTTTATTTATTTCTTCTAACTTAATTCCTAATGTAATTATTAAATCTATGATAGTATTTAATACGGGCTGGTCACAATGGAAATCATGGTTTATGGGTTGACTAGTTTGGAAGTGACAACGTAGTTTTGAATTCTACTTAAATTACGTATAACCTTATTGTATGTCTCTATTTCTAAATCTAAATATTCTATTCTTTTAATATTCATTTTAATGACGTAGGTCTAGGGTTTGTAAAGTTCGTAGGTCTAGGATTTGTACTATCATCTAATTTTAACTTTTTTAATGCTTGGCATATTTGAGTTTTTTATTAAATCGGAAATAACGTTATCCGTCCAATTATATACTAACGTTAATAAGTCTTCATTATGATATGTAGCCATAATTCTATCGGTTGAACATCTATATAATTCGTTTCCTAATTTGTACTTAAGATCCATCATTACATCTAAATCTGTATGGTCTAAAAAAGTAATTCCTACAACAATTTTCCAATTATTATTCATATTAAATTTAATAAGCAAAGCTACTGGGGTTGAAGATAAGTAATAAAACTGGGAAAGATAAGGATGATAACAAAATATTTCAGGAATAGTAATTGCTCTGATACCAATGAAAAAACTAATATAAATAATGGTACGTTTTTAGGTAGAATTTTTAGAGGTAGTAGAATTTTTATCTCCTAATTCTATATCTCTAGCAAATTCTATAGGGAAGTTTGCTTTATAGCTTTCCCAAAGTGCTCTTGCTGTCTCCTAAGAATTTTTCTAAATAATTATACATTCCTACAAGCATCAAAAGTAAAATCGTCTTTAGTATATTCTCTAGTAACTATTTGAGACCATGTTTCTAATAATGTTGGCCAAATTTGTGGGTCATGTGCGTTAAATTAAGTATTTTACCATTATCTATTAATAGATTGCTATCTAATGTTTCTAAAGGAAGTCTTCGTCCTTTGTTCCGAAATATCCTACCTTCATTATGATCATTATATGCTTGAATAAGGCGTTCTAGGTGGTTGTCCTATTTGATATTGGCGTTGACTAGCATATGTTTGTGCATGTGTATTACTGGACGTACTAGGAGCTTGATTTTGTGGTGTATTGGATGATTCCATTAGGTCATAATTAATATTTTCATAAGTTACCCGGTATCCTTTAGGAGTATGTTCAAGATAATCGGTTTCAAATAAATGTCCTAATTCTATCATTTCTATTTCTAAGGCGAGAACTTCATCTAATGTTAAGTCTATACCTGTTCCTACTACTATTTGGCCTTCTGTAGTCTATTCATTGTCTTCTATTTCTTCAATGTCTAAATTATTTTGAGTTTGTTCAAGATAGTCACTAAATCTTAAAGAATATGATCCATCACGGCTTTTTTAAACATTTCATGTGATTCAGTGTATTAATAGATTCCGAGCTAGATAAATTTTTCCCTAAATTCCATTCTGGATCCTTCTAAATTATCTGCTTTTATTTTCATAGGTTCTAAAAATTTGATTCCTTTAGATATGATAGGTTTGGTAATTCCTTCTATATTTAACTTACTTTGAATACAACTACCATTTGTAAGTTTTCCTAAAACTCCTATGTTTATTAATAAATTTCCATCATTTCTAATAAAATTTTCATAACCTTTAGCTTGTAATCCTATTACTATCTTATCTAAATCATTTATAGAAAGTAAAAGATCGGGGCTATAATAAAATAAAGCTTCGTTTTTACTCATATCTAATTCCATTGTTGCTAAAGTAGCTTTTCTTGCATCTTTCTGCCAACTTTTATCTAAGAGTACTACTAATACCTTTGCTCCTACATGTTTTCTAGTTAGTCCTCTAATTGCTACCATAATTAAACCAAGATGAGCTAATCTCTTACCGGATTTCCTAATTTTATTAATTGATTCTTTGCTAATAATATCTAAATTAACTGCATTTGTTGTGACTTGTACTTGTTCTTCTCTACTAATCTGTAATAAACTAGTTGCAAGATTTAGTGGACCTGTCCTATATAAAACTCTAGGATTTAATAATCGAATTTGGTCATATCTATATAAATCTAAATTAGAGTCTAAATCTATAACCTGTTCCAAAGCTCTAATAGGTTCCGAACTATTACTACTGCTAGAACTACTACCTCTAAAAATTCTACCTAAAAATGTACCATTATTTATATTAGTTTGTTCTACTGGTGTTGGTGTCCTATTAGATAGGGTTCTACTAGATCCCGAAAACGAATGTCTTGCTAAATTCATTTTCTAATGCCAAAAAGGGGATTTTTATCTTTAAAAGTTATTTTCTTTTTTACAGATGGTTCACCGAGATTCATTTTATCTAATCTATTTATTATATCAGCTACGTCTATACTACGAATAGGAGTTGCAGGTGGAGGTATTAAAGGATTATCTAATTTTGTGATTATATAGTTTAATTTTGATATTGCTATTTCCTGGAGACATAATATAGTATTATTTTGGCGTATTATTTGTTTATCAGTAGGTGTGGTTGAATTGTGTCTAGAATATCCCTCTTGTTCGGGTAAATAATCCAGTGTTAAGTCTAAAGCTCTTTGGTACTCTTCTGTATTCATGATAATATTAATTGTTTTAATTCTTCTAAACTTTTTAAAAGGGATCCTATTTTTTCTATAATTGTATCTTGACTAGTTTTTATAGTTGTAGAACTAGAATAATTAAGAGTCTTCATTTTTGCATACATATCATTATTCCGGGATTTTATGTATTCTATATTTTCTAACTTTTCTATAACTAATGATTGTAATTTGATTGATCTATCTCTAATATTTAATATTACTTGTTCATTATGTTTATTTATTTCTTCTAACTTAATTCCTAATGTAATTATTAAATCTATGATAGTATTTAATACGGGCTGGTCACAATGGAAATCATGGTTTATGGGTTGACTAGTTTGGAAGTGACAACGTAGTTTTGAATTTCTACTTAAATTACGTATAACCTTATTGTATGTCTCTATTTCTAAATCTAAATATTCTATTCTTTTAATATTCATTTTAATGACGTAGGTCTAGGGTCTGTAAAGTTCGTAGGTCTAGGATTTGTACTATCATCTAATTTTAACTTTTTTAATGCTTGGCATATTTGAGTTTTTTATTAAATCGGAAATAACGTTATCTGTCCAATTATATACTAACCGTAATAAGTCTTCATTATGATATGTAGCCATAATTCTATCAGTTGAACATCTATATAATTCGTTTCCTAATTTGTACTTAAGATCCATCATTACATCTAAATCTGTATGGTCTAAAAAAGTAATTCCTACAACAATTTTCCAATTATTATTCATATTAAATTTAATAAGCAAAGCTACTGGGGTTGAAGATAAGTAATAAAACTGGGAAAGATAAGGATGATAACAAAATATTTCAGGAATAGTAATTGCTCGATACCAATATTTTACGGGGGGGTTTTTTAACATTTAAACACTACATGCCGCCCGTGCCATGTATACCCCTGTGCCCAAAGGATAACTGGTTTTCATAAACAAACAGATAGAGTACGTGTCTTGGTGAGGCGAAATTCTCGGCCGGAGCTTCAACGAATTTCTTTGGTCAAGATATAGAGAATAAATCTCTTATTCTTTTCCTTCCTCCAAACGATATACTCTTTTTTTTTTTTTTTTTTTTTTTTTTTAAAGCAACATCTTATGACTTCACCTTAACCTTGCGGCTAATAGACATCCAGAACCATTCCAAGGCCAACAACGGACACTCTTCCTAACAGGCCATACAAGTTCTTTAAGTCTAACCAGAGTCTATTAATCATAAGAATAGTAAAAAACAGAGACAACAGACATCCTCGGATCTCACCTTAACCTTTCGGCTAATAGGCATCCAAAATATTCACGGATATTTCTTAAGCCTAACCAGAGTCTCTTGAACTAAGGACAATACATGTAAAAGTAATAAACAGTAAAGAAAGAACAACATGAAAACCAAGCTAACAATGAAAGCAGAAAGGATATAAGAAGAAATATCCATTATAAGCATATGATTCCTGAAGATATTTAATTATCAATCCCCTCCTTCCCGGAGGGGTTTTAAGCTAACATCTTAAACTTAATAACAAAAATAATACAAACTTACAGTATTATAGATATTGATCGGAAATACAACTGCAAATCAAACGTATACAAGCTTCAAAGTAAACTTCACACTTTCTCACACTTATATTTTTCTTAGAGAGGATATATTATCGATGGTGTGTGTTCTCGCGGGTTGTGGTGTGTGTTCCGGTGTGTACAAGAGAGGCCTTTATATAGGCATACAAACTAACAGACTACAAAAGTAAGACACGCAAACTTACAAGCTAAGACAATAAAAGCATATCACATTGTCAATACAAACAAACTACGCAAAAGCAAAAAGCATGAAGTAAAGATAGCCATTGGCGAAGAAAGTCGCCAAACAAGTAATTCCATTATCGGGACAAGTGGGTGAATAGTGAAGCCGCCAGGTCTTGTCGATGAATAGTGCGGCGCACTCGGACTTCTAAAATATTTTCATTTAAGTCCATGTCATAATCATCATTCATGCCAGGTGTACCAGGGCCTGCTGTCATGAATCCTGGTGGAGTTTCTGTGGCATGTGTGTCAAGGTAATCTCCATAATGTTTGATGAGTTGGTGTCCACTTGTTGACTGGATATGGAACATTTGGGCCACATCCTCGGTAACATGATTTGGGAAAGGAATATCGTAGGTTCGGAGGTGCAGATAAGGGCTGCCAAATATCTTCATATTCCGATCTTCGGAGAGGAGTTGATAATCATACCGCGGAATGTGTAGAATCAATGGTTGTGCCGCTTGCATGTATACTCTAGCCATAGTATACTGTTCTTCCACATCTCCATGAAGAAGAGAGTAGGTAATGTCAAGCGGTTTTTGTATCGCCAGTCTGTAATCGTGTGTTGTGAGCAGTATGGTATACCGGGCTGCATCGGGAGTGTCGAGACGGGAATCAAGCTGAGGTCGAGATTGATATATCCATTGCGGATACAATCAGTCTTAAATATTTGTTGCAGTAGGTAGGCTAGCCTCCA
>JAHSUH010001300.1:0-19404 GCA_025388415.1 Cynanchum wilfordii | reverse complement strand
ATTTTATTAAAAAATGAGTACCTGCTTTCTGCAGTAAAGTTACATTTTGAAATATGATAAAAAAGTAATACTTATTTTGGGAGAAGTAAAATTTCTATATTTATGAATAAACCCGAGAATGACTAGATTCATGGAATTTATACCATTTTTCTACAAAGATAAAACAACACATAATTAACTAATTTCCCTCCAGAAAAGAGTGGCAATTCTTTGACTGTGACTGTAAATTTGGAAGAATTTATTTTCCCAATTTTACAAAGTTCAGTGTTTATTTGATAAAAACTATAAATACCTCTTCTCCCCCTCTTTCTTTCTTGCATTCAGAGCACCTAAATCTTCTTCTTCTTATTAATATTCTCAAATCTTAATTCTTCTTTGTTATAGATTCTACGAGTTATAATTTTGTCAAGTTCAAGAAAATTAAAATATGGCTGGTCAAGGTCTGAATGATTCAAGATGGTCTCTTAAGAGACAAGACTGCTTTGGTGGAGTGGAACCAGAGGGATTGGGTAGTTATATTTTTCCATCTGAATTTCTTGATATACATTTTGTTTGTGTAATCTTTCTTGCTAGGATTATTGTGGGTTTTTTTACTTTGGTTTTCAATTTTTTGTGGGTTTTGATTTTGCAGAAAGGCCATTGTTGAGGAATTGTAGCTTTGAATTTGCTGTGTACATACTGTAGCTTTGAATGAACAGCGTCTAAATGAAGATTGGAAGAGTGGAAAGCAAGGGTACAAGGTCACCGGCTCTATTTGTTTGTATTCAAAAGAGAAGATCTTATGAAGACTGTCTCTTCTGTCTTTGATGGCAAGCTCAATATTCTTGTAAGTCATCATCATCTTCATCATATATATATATGTATATATTTACTTTTAAATTAATTGATTAATTAGTTACCTTAAATAAAAGGGGTTTGATCCTATGCTAAAAAAGGGGTTTTGATCAGATCACCCTGGTCGGTCCATTTGGTTAGTCAATATTATGGCTGGATTCAAAATCAGGTTTTGAGGAACATAGATATATGTATGTATATGTATATATAGGTGAACAATGCTGGAGTATCAGCAGAAACCAGCCACAGAACTCTACAACAGAGGGACTACTCTACAGTAATGGGGACAAACTGCATTGATGCTACATTCCATTTGTGTCAACTTGGACTGCCCATTGTTGAAATGGGAGCATCATCTTAATCTCTTCCGTAGCTGGCCACATTGGAGTTCCTTACATTTCTATGTAGGGCATCCAAAGGTAACCAACCAACCAACCAACCAATCAAAACCATTTGAGCAGAAAACATCCAGATACCATTGTTTTCCTGTTCTTGAACTTTTATGTCATTATTATAACTGCAGGGGCACTGAATCAAGTGACCAGGACCCGGCTGTTGAATGGGCTAAAGATAACATTCATTGTAAAACACTGTCTCACCGTAATGATCAACACAGCTGTTTCACAACCGGTAAACACAAAATCTTTATAATCATCCTATGTTATGTTTTCTTTCTTTTCATTGAATTTGGATAATTGAGTTTTTGTGTTGTGTTGTATTGTTTTGGACAGGGTGATCTTGAGATGGAAGTAGGAAGAGGTTGATCTCTCGAACACCTATAGGCCGTATAGGAGAAGCCAATGAAATTTCGCCAATTGTCACATTCCTCTGCCTACCGGTTGCTTCTTACATCACCGGTCAGAACATCGGTGTTGATGGTGGATTAATGTGCAGTGGTTGGTAGAATAAACAAATGAATTCTTACAACCGGATCGAGAATGCTACTACTTTTCATTTCTAAATCGAGTTCCTTTTCTTTTCTACTTTGTATTTCTTGAAATTATATGGAGGGGCAGAGGCTATATGATGTATTTTTTCTCTTTATGCTTTATTAATGTCAGTGCTTATTTATATATATATATATATATATAGTAACGCTAAGTGATGTTTTGATATATATATTATCAATATTTAAAGTGGAAAGATTTGATTTTATTTGTCTTAAAACAGATTTGATTATATTAAATAAAGAAAAATGAGAAATTCAAGCAATCTTTTAAAGATTGAATTATTAGTTATCAAAGATAATAAAACACAATTTGGAAGTTGGTATATGGGAACATCATGCAAATACTATGATGGAAAGCCCGTTTGGTTCTAGGTAATATATACATATATGCATAAATTCTAGATATTGGTTGATTTATTTAATATTTAGCCAGATTTATTGGTTGATTTGGTAGATCAATTTGACCAAGTCTAGCTGAAATTGTTGCACCAAAATAATTACAATAAAACCCACAGTAAATAATAATTTGATTTCATTTTATTAAAAAAAGAAATTAAAGATTATATCATTTATTAGCAAAAATTCTTTAAAATTTTCAAAGGAAAATAACGAAGGAATATATATATATATATATACACAATTTTTTTTTGTTAATTGCATAATGGTTTAGGCGTAAAAAAATACCAAACTTTTGATGTGATATCAATTCTCAAACGCCAAATAAATAAATAATAAGGATTTCACGAACAGCAACAGAGCAGACTACCACTCCTAACAAAACAACCCAACGAATAACCTTTATTTACACTAGAAGGGATATGACGCACACAGACGACGTAGCAATGGGAATTCTATCCGAGATTCTGAATCTTAATTCTAAATATTATTAATTTCAGAGATCAAATGATCAAACCCACCCGATAACCTCTTATTAGTAGTTTCTAAGGATCATGATGGTCGTTTGCTCCTGTTTCGGGGATAATCATGATTTCAATTACCATTCTCCTCTCTACAAACCCTTCCGTTTCCCATCACCATAACATCCTGATCCTGCAGATTCCACATCCCATCAACAATTGTTACCCCAATCAATATATCTCCGGTTAATTATTATATTATCATCATCATAAACCTCAGTCAAATTAAAATTTGATTTAAACTTATACATATTGGGGATATCAATTATACGTATTAATCTATCTTCCCAGCCAGTAAACCTTCCGATAAAAACTCGAAGAGTCTGATAAGGAATTACACGAAGAGAAAAAGAAAGGAACCGAGCATATAAATCCTGTAATACTTGTTGGTGATCATCCTTAAACATCTTCAGATTCCCTGTACAACAACAAATAATATAACAACAAACCACATCAATATATATACAGACTGATACTGTTCAGGAACAAAACAAAACATATTGATGCGATTATTGATTTACTTGGCATTGGAACTGCATCAGATGAACAAACCATGGAAACAAACAGAAGCAGCAACAGAAGTAGCAGCGGCGACAAAGTTTTCTTCACCTGCTTGAAGAAACTGACAGATCTCCGGGAGAAAATGCAGAAGAACGGACTATCTATGAAGATGGAAATTGAATTAGGTTATTGATTAGGAACATGTGTGGTGTGGTGTGGTGTGGTGTGTTATGTTTGTATGTGTTGTTTGCTCTTAGTCTTCTTAAATAGATAAATTTAACAATAATTCAAAAAGAGATAAATTGAATTTATTCAACCTCCACTTTCAATATTTTATATTATAAAAACCATTCCATTTTTATTAATATCAAGTCTTATTTTCTTAATCCCCCAAATACTATACATACACTATTTATGTAAATATTTATCAATAAATTGACTATTTTGTTTATTAATAATATTATATATATATATATTTTTATTTATTTATTTTCCAGAACAATTTTTTTATAAGAAAAAAAATGGGGGTAGATAAATGATGAACACTTTCATCTTATTTATGTATTGAAT
Source organism: Cynanchum wilfordii (assembly GCA_025388415.1). Lineage (NCBI taxonomy): Eukaryota > Viridiplantae > Streptophyta > Magnoliopsida > Gentianales > Apocynaceae > Cynanchum > Cynanchum wilfordii. The sequence continues at coordinate 15,633 of JAHSUH010001300.1, read as the reverse complement.
TTTATTTATTTAAAGAAAAAAATGGAAAGAATTATTGAAAGAAAAAGTCAACTTCCAAATGTCTTTTTATTTTATGGGAGAGTGAGTTCTCCACAAAAAGAACATGAAATATGTGTAGGTTGAAGTTCCACTTGCCTAACTCTATCCCTTTAAAATTGTGTCACTTTCATCACCTTACCCTGCTGTATTAGTGATATAAAATAACACCAACTACTGAGTTTTAACCAGAATTTAAAGTCAAAACTTAATACTTTACAACCAAAATTAATATAAATATAAACATAATATAAAAACGTCATTTCATAATTAAAACTTATTATTCCCTTAAACAAAAATTTATTTGACAATTTTTCATCTTATCTATTAAAAATATCAAAAATTAAATTATTTTTAAAAATAAAATAATAAAAAAATTGCATACAGTTGATTTTACAATTTCCCACATAATTAAACCTGTAATTTAAAGATCAAAGGAACCTATTCTCTTCATTACATTACAGCTGGTTGAGCAACAAAAGAAAATGGCATTAATCATCAAAATCATAATTGTCATCATAGTGATAGGGTTCTTCTGCATTACCATAATCTAGGCCTTCATCATAATCAGCTTCAGTGTAATCCTCTTCTGCGTAGTTATCCTCCAAATGAGGACTCTGTTTGCCATCAAATGAAGATTCTTCAGGTACAGGAGATGATCGGCCTCTCTTTGGCATTATTTTCTGGAATTTCCTGTTAATGAAACACAGTAGTAACACCATGATACTTTTGCAGAGAATTATAAAACAAAGATGAATTTGCTATGAACCATAACTTTGAAATGGGGCCCCAATCAAGTTTAAGGTTATGTTAAAATGATAGGTAGGAAGGAATACTTACAGATTGATCGAAAAGTTTATCCCGAGGAGTTGATTTTAGATCCCAATCTCTGCAAGCAACAACATAAATAGACATTACAACAACAGAGTGAAGAAATTGAACTCCAATAAAGGGGTCGTGCAGAAGAGACAGAATCAGACCACAGTGGGTATTTTGTCAGTAAAACTTTTCTGTTCACATAAAGACTACTCCTGGTAAGAAATATATGGAGCATAAGAAGAGCTGGTAATACTATTGTAACTTTTTTCTGATGAATACCTTTCTAGTCAACATCTGTCGTGTTGCTTCTGCGCAGTTTGAGCAGGAGTTGATTTCTTAGCTCAGCTGCTCTCTTCTGTTGTTTTTCCTGTAATGACAACAAAACAAATATATAAAGCCAAATCGGAATGTTCTGTCATCACCAAATGATTATTTTCTATTAGAAGCAAAATTAAGAATAGACTATCACCAACAAAATCATATCAAACGAGAGAGGAAGAGAAATCCCAAAAAAAAAAAAAAAAGGAATTCATAGAAGTCGGTCGCATGCTGTTTTTAGGTATTATTTTTTTCTTTGAAATAAACTATTAGAAAATGGAAGTACACAATGCCTAAAAGTAGTTTATAGTGTACTACAATTACATTTCTTCAAGTAAGGAAAACAGAAAACTACCTTTCTAGATTTAGCCACAGCTGCTGCTGCAGCATCTCTAAGCTTCTGTGCAGCTTGCACATCCTCAGAGCAATTTTCAAAGTTGGCCTCATAAGCTTTCCTGGTAGCTGCTGCGGCTGCTTCCTTAGCTGCTTGCTCCTTTAAAAAGGGCAAGTTTTCAGGAATAAAGCTAATTAAAATTACAGGAAATTTACGTAATAGAAGGTTAAAATTTTAAGGTAAAACCCTTTTAAAGAGAGCTTAAATTACAAAGAAAATCAGATAACAAGCTAAGGGTACAGAAAGCCTAAAACATATTGCTTACTACCTCAAGATACTCTTTATTCATTTCCTCCCAAATAATCTTCTTGAAATGTTTCTCCTCCTCGCTATGAAGGTAACCAGCAACCTGACAACGTACTCAGTTGAGTGATGGAGAACATATAAATGATCAATAGTAGGAAATGGAGGTGGCATATCAGATAATTTGAGCATTGTTCTGTGAATGAAGACACTCAAAGAATAGACATGGACAGGAAAGGCATTAGATTAAAAAAAAAAATTAAAACAGAAATCAGTAGCTGCTACTACTACTAATAATAAGGGTAAAATATGATAAAAGACCTTAAACTTTAAAGAATTGGTTGCTTAAAATTTCAAGGGCAAATCAAATGTTAAGGGCTACTGTTGTATCTTTGCCCTACTAATAATAATTACAATAATAATAATAATAAGAAAGGTGCTAACCATGACGATATAGCGTAAATAATTTTGTTTTATTATAAAGCCACCAACTTTTACCTTTTTTGTTTTTGTCAAAGGGGAAAAATGGGGTTCAAGATATTTTAGTTAATATTTTAAACATGAAATCAGACAAGAAGCTAAGAAAGGACTTATTTCTTCATAAAATTTGTGAAACAAAAGCCAAGGAGGTATACAATCTTTATAAAAGTAGTATTAAACAAAATAACAAAATTTCACCTCAACATCATCAATATCGGAGAAATTATCTGATTCATTAGAGTTACTGGGGCTCAGAGAGCCTGCTTCATGGAAATTATTCTGCTGGGTGTCCTTGGTGGATGGATGTACAGAATTAGCCCCTGAAGTTAATGATAGAAAATTATTACTTCCAAACTATCAACAGGAGCCATCATATGATGCCTTTACTGAAGAACCAAACACTATGTACCTGCAGACTCAGCCTGGTTCAACTGCAAATTTTCAAAGGATATTGTGAAACTCCATGATGAAAAAAATTTGTTCATGGCAAATAAATAAATCAAGAAAGCGCTTCAAAAAAAAAACAGTATTGAGAAAAGTGGGATTCACAGTGCATTAGTTCTTGCACATCTCACAGTATCTCAAGAAGATAGCATTCACATCTATTCAAATCAAAATGGGGGTGGGGATGCGGGTGGGTAGAACTGGGACCACCTCACATGAACCAAGCAAAATTTCTCAACAACAAGTCTCATACTTGGACAATAACCAACAAATGGTGCAGTCAAGGCTCAACCATAGAACGCAGGCTCCGATATCAGTAAAAATTACCACTTCTTTAAAAGTTTAAGTTTGAGCTGATTCATAGGAGATAAATTTAATCATTTAACAATAATAAAACTATATAAAGAAATATGTTTATGCATTGACTGTCATCTTCATTTTGACAAAGATACAGCATAATTAAAATTCCTTACAGTTTCACAAGCAGTTTGGTTTCCAATATTCTTTCGCTCAGCCCGTTGGAAAGCTGGAGGCTCTGATCCACATCAAGGCCTCCTGAGAGTTGCATGAACTGAAAGAAACAGATAAATAGAATACTAAAGTATAAGCCGGGGATGGATCTTCAGATTTAATATAACAAATGTGGTCAAAGCAAGAAGAATTACATCACCGTAGAACTTTCACAAAGGCCATGATTGAAGGCGCTTGCCTACCCTTATGTTCACATAGTAATTCACCTTTCCTGATACTTGTGACATGGCGGAGAATGGTTGTTTATTTAATCTCTCTTCTTTCTCAAACTCGTCAGCCTTTACATTAGACTCCTCAATCTGATATGGGTGCCAGAAGATTAGTTGTTCTCGTAAAGACAAATGATTTCACAAAAAGATTGTGAAATGTAAAATTTGCAAGGACAAGCAAAATATTTGATATTTGAAGCAAAGAATAAGTGACATCAGTGTCACCATTCTGAATGTTGCAGAAAGCATCTATCTGAAGTTAGTTTAGAATTTCAATAGGTAACTATAACTTGTTATTAAGTTAGATTTTCTTTTATTTTTAATAGTTCACGATTTTGGCTGTTTGGTTTTAGTTTCAAGATTTCTGGATATAGGATGGTAAATCTTTTCCTTTAAATAGGTTATCATCTTAAATGAACTGCTCGTACATTCAGCACCATATTATCTGTTTATGCTGTAAACCTACAAAGACACATGTCGTAGGTTTTCCTAATTTGCTGAAGATAAAGGTGGAGCACTGTGATGCACTTCAATCTGTCATGTGGTAAGGTGCTTCAATCTGTTAATGTTAAAAGGCATGAATAAAGAGGATACATTACATATAGCTATCAGGAACTACTTAAGAGTCCATATGTTTACAGCAAACCTTGAACATAGTGGGCCAAGAACAAAAACCATACCGTTAAACTTCCTGACTCCAGTATTCTCAAATTCAATCCGCTTTGTCAATGTTGCTTCACAAACATGAACTACCTTTATCTGGTGAAAGTTAAAATGTTTCATCAGATGAGAACACCATGAAAAGCAGAAAATAAACAGAAAAATTAAATGAAGTAAAGAGATTCCTTACAGATTAAATTAATTTTGAGATTTATTAATGCAGGAAATTAAAACAGAAAACTGCATCTACAACATGATTCGTTAATATGTTTGATTTTTTTTTGAAAAGACATGATTGATGATGACAACAAAATCCAACATAGTTAACCATTAGATAATGGCTGTCTTTGAAAGAGCATGAACTCAGACCCAAACCACATAAGCAAAGAGAACTTTGAACGCCCAAAAATTCAACCAGCACAACAAGCAGAAGTTAACCGTCTTTTATACCATATTCATATCTAAAAAGAAATGATTGATCAAACTCAAACTTACAACATCTGACTTTGAAACCTTCCAGTCCCATGTGAAGAAACGAAATGTACAGAGCCGCTCCACATAGCCCTTGGTTTTCTTCTGTCTAAAGCAGTTTACAAATATTGATATTAAAGGTAAGTTGCAGCTCAACAGATAAGTTTAGACAATAAACAGATCCAATTTGGATTTGATTAAAAATACACACCTTTTGTCTCCTTTAACTTGAAACCTACTCAATTTGGATTTGATTAAAGAAAGGACATTTGGGAAGATGGAGCATGAAAAAGGAGGAAGCTATTGAGCAAGATAAAACTGGATGTACATGTGATATGTTCAGTGAATCTAGAGCCAAGTTGGGCACTGCACTTAAGAATTTCCCAAATTCAAATAAAATCTTAAACACTACTTTGATACCTATTCCAAAACTAATATTTCTGATAGACTGCGTTTTTAGAATACAGATAGAAAAGGATTGGAATTTGTACTAGAAATGTCTAACAGAATAATCTAATACCTTCCTTGTTTACTAAATTTTAAGTTCGAAGAGAAATAGAGAGAAGGACTATGCATGATATCATTAACTTGTAAGTTCTGACGGCGATCTGACTAAGATATGCAAATTCATTACTTGATGTTGCAATAAAACCAAAATGCAAAATGGGATCAGGAAGGTTCAATCCTCTATAGATATTTTAACAACTTCCACAAGTTACAAATTTAGACTCCATCAAAATGAATGATTTAAAGAGGTAAGTGGAGAGGAAACAGAATATTTTGTGATATTAATAATTTGTAAGTCCTGACACATTGATTTACTTGATATTACCAATAAGTCCCAAATGAAAGGAATCCACTGTAGGAAATTAACAACTTGCCCTTGATTTAAAAAAAAACTGACCTGCATCCAATCTCGCTTCATGCTAGCAACAATGTGAAGTGCAGTTTTGGAGACACTCTCGACTTTCTTTCACCAAATAGACCTAGAGAGAAAGTATCATTCATGATGTTTCTCTAAGTAAATAGTCCAAAAATGAAACTCACACTTTATTTAAAGATAAATTAACTCAAGTTAATAAAAAGGATGCAATTCTGCAATGTGAGAAACTAAGTAGATCTCTATCGCACTTCTACAGATATCTTTCAAGATGGGAGATATCGCTGATTTTGATGTGGGGGTCATTGTGGCCATTAGTAAAACAAAGTACTTGTAGATAACAACTACTTTTAATTTTAAACCCTCTCTCTCACAGATGCAGAACAAACTCCAAATGGAGTCATTTGGCAATCCACAAAATGAAAAGAACCAAAAAGCAATTCAAGATGCTAATACAGAAAGAAATATTCAAAGTTAATCAACTTTTATAAGTTGATTGAGTTTAGTTTTATAAGTTAATCAGCTTTTCAATATGTTATATAACCTAACCTGAAAGGAACACTGACATGGACTCTATTGCAAAATTTTCTGGCATATACTAAAAGGCCTGTTTCTGTTCGTTGGTATTCTTTTTAAGTTACTGGAATAAAGAAGAGCATTTCATGCCAAAAAGAATACTGATAAGTTAAAGCAGTTTATTAAGTAGCTGCTCCACTATTTCTTTCAGGTTCCTTTAAAGCAAATTCATCAGCAAATGCAAAATAAGAAAAAGTTTGCCTCATTTTCCTTTAAATAATAAGAAAGAGATAAACATTTTGAATCAAAATTTTATTATTCTTATCTATTTTACTGTCGCTTTAAAAAAAGTGTTAAAAGATTGATAGCACTTTTATTCAGCTAATTTTTCAAAATTTTGGGAAAAGATTTTTCTAAGTTATTCTTAGGAGAAATTTCCCCAAATCTTTAAAAAGTTAATGAAGCCAGAAGTTAAACAAGGGCCTTTTCTAACATAATTATTTTGTTTTTTTAAGGCAAAAACAGTAAAAATAGATAAGAATAATAAAATTGATATTCAAAATGTTTGTCTCTTTTCTTATTATTTAAGGAAACAGGCAAACTTTAACCAACGAACTGTCAGAAAATTTGCAATAGAGTCCATGTCAGTGTTCCTTTCAGGTTAAGGGGGGGGTTATAACATATTGAAAAGCTGATTAACTTATAAAAATAAACTCAATCAACTTATAAAAGTTGATTAACTTTGAATATTTCTCTTTCTGTATTAGCATCTTGGAATGCTTTTTATGCTCTTTCACATTTGTGGGATTGCCAAATGACTCCATTTGGAGTTTGTTCTGCATCTGGGAGAGAGAGGGTTTAAAATTAAAAGTAGTTGTTATCTGCAAGTACTTTTGTTTTACTAAGGCTGCCACAATGACCCCACATCAAAATCAGCGGTATCTCCATCTTGAAAGATAGAAAAATACTGTAGAAGTGCGATAGAGATCTACTTAGTTTTCTACATTGCAGAATTGCATCCTTTTTATTAACTTGAGTTAATTTATCTTAAATAAAGTGTGAGTTTCATTTCTTGGACTATTTACTTGAGAAACATCATGAATGATATTTCTCTGGTCTATTTGGTGAAAGAAAGCCGAAAGGTCTCCAAAAACTGTACTTCACATTGTTATAGCATGAAGCGAGATGGATGCAGGTCAGTTTTTTAAAATCAGGGCAAGTTGTTAATTTCTCTACAGTCCTTTTCATTTGGGACTTATTGGTAATATCAAGTAAATCAATGTGTCAGGACTTACAAATTATTAATATCACAAAAATTTTCTGTTTCTCTCCACTTACCTCTTCATAAATCATTCATTTTGATGGAGTCTCAATTTGTAACTTGGGTGTTAAATACTCTATAGAGGATTGGAACCTTCTGATCCATTTTGCATTTTTGGTTTTATTGGTAATATCAAGTAATGAATTTGCATATCTTATCAGATAATGCGTCAGAACTTACAAGTTAATGATATCATGCATAGTCTTCCTTCTCTATTTCTCTTGAACTTAAAATTTAGTACAAGGAAGGTATTAGATTATTCTGTTAGGACATTTCTAGTACAAATTCCAATCTTTTCTATCTGGTATTCAAAAACGTAATCTATCAGAAATACTAGTTTTGGAATAGGGGTATCAAAGTAGTGTTTAAGATTTTATTTGAATTTGGGAAATTCTTAAGTGCAGTGCCCAACTTGTGCTCTAGATTCACTGAACATATCACATGTCATCCAGTTTTATCTTGCTCAATAGCTTCCTCTCTTTCATGCTCCATCTTCCCAAATGTCCTTTCTTTAATCAAATCCAAATTGGCAGGTTTCTAAGTTAAAGGAGACAAAAGGTGTGTGTTTTTAATCAAATCCAAATTGGATCTGTTTATTGTCTAAACTTATCTGTTGATGCTGCAACTTACCTTTAATATCAATATTTGTAAATTGCTTTAGACAGGAAGAAAACCAAGTGGGCTATGTGGAGCTGCTCTGTCATTTCTGCTCTTTCACATGGACTGAAGGTTTCAAAAGTCAGATGTTGTAAGTTTGAAGTTTGATCAATCATTTCTTTTAGATATAGGAATATGGTATAAAAGACGGTTAACTTCTGCTTGTTGTGCTTTTGGTTGAATTTTTAAAGGTTCAAAAGTACCTCTTGCTTATGTGGTTTGGGTCTGAGTTCGGTGCTCTTTCAAAGACAGCCATTATCTAATGGTTAACTATGTTGGATTTTTTGGTTGTCATCATCAATCATGTCTTTTAAAAAAAAATCAAACATAGTTAACGAATCATGTTGTAGATGCAGTTTTCTGTTTTAATTTCCTGCATTAATAAATCTCAAAATTAATTTAATCTGTAAGGAATCTCTTTACTTCATTTAATTTTTCTGTTATTTTCTGCTTTTCATGGTGTTCTCATCTGATGAAACATTTTAACTTTCACCAGATAAAGGAGTTCATGTTTGTGAAGCAACATTGACAAAGCGGCTGATTGAATTTGAGAATACTGAGTCAGGAAGTTTAACAGTATGGTTTTGTTCTTTTGGCCCACTATGTTCAAGGTTTGTTGAATATATGGACTTTGAAAGTTCCTGTGATAGCTATATGTAATGTATCCTCTATTCATGCCTTTAACATTAACAGATTGAAGCACCTTACCACATGACAGATTGAAGTGCATCACGGTGCCCACCTTTTATCTTCACAAATTAGGGAAAAACCTACGTATGCATGTGTCTTTGTAGGTTTAAGGCAGCATAAACAGATAATATGGTGCTGAATGTACGAGCAGTTCATTTAAGATGATAACCTATTTAAAAGGAAAAAGATTTACCATCCTATATCCAGAAATCTTGAAACTAAAACCAAACAGCCAAAAAAGTGAACTATTAAAAAATAAAAGAAAATCTAACTTATTAAATGTTATAGTTACCTATGAAATTCTAAACTAACTTCAGATAGATGCTTTCTGCAACATTCAGAATGTTTTGACACTGATGTCACTTATTCTTTGCTTCAAATATCAAATATTTTGCTTGTCCTTGCAAATTTTACATTTCATAATCTTTTGTGAAATCTTTTTGTATCTTTACTGAGTAAACACAATTTCTTTTCGTGCACTCCATATCAGATTGAGGAGTTCAAATGTAAAGGCTGACGAAGTTTGAGAAAGAAGAGAGATTAAATAAACAACCATTCTCCGCCATGTCACAAGTATCGAGAAAGGTAAATTACTATGAACATAAGGGTAGTGGCAAAGTCTGCCTTCGCTCATGGCCTTTGTGAGGTTGCTACGGTGATGTAATTCTTCTTGCTTTGACCACATTTGTTATATTAAATCTGAAGATCCATCCCGTGCTTATACTTCGTATTCTATTTATCTGTTTCTTTTCCAGTTCATGCAACTCTCAGGAGGCCTTGATGGTGGATCAGAGCCTCCAGCTTTCCAACGGGCTGAGCGCGAAAAGAATATTGGAAAACCAAACTGCTTGAACTCAAGAATTTTAAATATGCTGTATCTTTGTCAAAATGAAGATGACAATAATGCATAAACATATTTCTTTATATAGTTTTATTATTGTTAAATGATTAAATTTATCTCCTATGAATCAGCTCAAACTTAAACTTTTTAAAGAAGTGGTAATTTAATGATATCGGAGCCCAAGGGTTCTATGGTTGAGCCTTGACTCTGCACCATTTGTGGTTATTGTCCAAGCTGAGACTTGTTGTTGAGAAATTTTTGCTTGGTTTACATGTGTGGTCCTGAGTTCTACCCACCTGCATCCCCACCCCCATTTTGTATTTGAATAGATGTGAATGCTATCTTCTTGAGATACTGTGAGATGTGCAAGAACTAATGCAATTGTGGAATCCCTTTTCTCAATACTGTTTTGTTTTGAAGCGCTTTCTGATTTATTTATTTGCCATGAACAAATTTTTTCATCATGGAGTTTCACAATATCTTTTTGAAAATTTGCAGTTGAACCAGGCTGAGTCTGCAGGTACAAGTGTTTGGTTCTTCAGTAAAGGCATCATATGATGGCTCCTAAGTTGATAGTTTGGAAGTAATAATTTCTTATCATTAACTTCAGGGGCTAATTCTGTACATCCATCCACCAAGGACACCCAGCAGAATAATTTCCGTGAAGCAGGTTCTCTGAGCCCCAGTAACTCTAATGAATCAGATAATTTCTCCGATATTGATGATGTTGAGGTGAAATTTCTTGTTATTTTGTTTAATACTACTTTTTATAAAGATTGTATACCTCCTTGGCTTTGTTTCACAAATTTTATGAAGAAATAAGTCCTTTCTTAGCTCTTGTCTGATTTCATGTTTAAAATATTAACTAAAACATCTTGAACCCCATTTTCCCTTCTCTGACAAAAAAAAACAAAAAAAGGTAAAGTTGGTGGCTTTATAATAAAACAAAAATTATTTACGCTATATATTTAAGTAGTTAGCACTTTTTCTTATTATTATTATTATTGTAATTATTATTAGTAGGGCAAAGATACAACAGTAGCCCTTAACATTTGATTTGCCCTTGAAATTTTAAGCAACCAATTCTTTAAAAGTTTAAGGTCTTTATATCATATTTTACCTTATTATTAGTAGTAGTAGCAGCTACTGATTTCTGTTTTAATTTTTTTTTTAATCTAATGCCTTTCCTGTCCATGTCTATTCTTTGAGTGTCTTCATTCACAGAACAGTGCTCAAATTATCTGATATGCCACCTCCATTTCATACTATTGATCATTTATATGTTCTCCATCACTCAACTGAGTACGTTGTCAGGTTGCTGGTTACCTTCATAGCGAGGAGAAACATTTCAAGAAGATTATTTGGGAGGAAATGAATAAAGAGTATCTTGAGGTAGTAAGCGGTATGTTTTAGGCTTTCTGTACCCTTAGCTTGTTATCTGATTTTCTTTGTAATTTAAGCTCTCTTTAAAAGAGTTTTACCTTAAAATTTTAACCTTCTATTACGTAAATTTCCTGTAATTTTAATTAGCTTTATTCCTGTGAAAACTTGCCCTTTTTTTAAAGGAGCAAGCGAAGAGCAGCCGCAGCTACCGGAAGCTTATGAGGCCAACTTTGAAAATTGCTCTGAGGATGTGCAAGCTGCACAGAAGCTTAGAGATGCTGCAGCAGCAGCTGTGGCTAAATCTAGAAAGGTAGTTTTCTGTTTTCCTTACTTGAAGAAATGTAATTGTAGCTGCTTACACTATAAACTACTTTTTAGGCATTGTGTACTTCCATTTTCTACTAGTTTATTTCAAAGAAAAAAATAATACCCAAAAACAGCATGCGAACGAACTTCTATGAATTCCTTTTTTTTTTTTTTTTTGAGAGAGGATTTCTCTTCCTCTCTCGTTTGATATGATTTTGTCTGGTGATAGTCTATTCCTTAATTTTGCTTCTAATAGAAAATAATCATTTGGTGATGACAGAACATTCCGATTTGGCTTTATATATTTGTTTTGTTGTCATTACAGGAAAAACAACAGAAGAGAGCAGCTGAGCTAAGAAATTCAACTCCTGCTCAAACTGCTGCAGAAGCAACACGACAGATGTTGACTAGAAAGGTATTCATCAGAAAAAAGTTACAATAGTATTACCAGCTCTTCTTATGCTCCATATATTTCTTACCAGGAGTAGTCTTTATGTGAACAGAAAGTTTTTACTGACAAAATACCCACTGTGGTCTGATTCTGTCTCTTCTGCACGACCCCTTTATGGAGTTCATATTTCTTCACTCTGTTGTTGTAATGCTCATTTATGTTGTTGCTTGCAGAGATTGGGATCTAAAATCAACCTCGATGTGTTGGATAAACTTTTCGATCAATCTGTAAGTATTCCTTCCTACCTATCATTGTTTCCATTAAATGACCTTAAACTTGATTGGGGCCCCATTTCAAAGTTATGGTTCATAGCAAATTCATCTTTGTTTTATAATTCTCTGCAAAAGTATCATGGTGTTACTACTGTGTTTCATTAACAGGAAATTCCAGAAAATAATGCCAAGAGAGGCCGATCAATGTCTCCTGTACCTGAAGAATCTTCATTTGATGGCAAACAGAGTCCTCATTTGGAGGATAACTACGCAGAAGAGGATTACACTGAAGCTGATTATGATGAAGGCCTAGATTATGGTAATGCAGAAGAACCCTATCACTATGATGACAATTATGATTTTGATGATTAATGCCATTTTCTTTTGTTGCTCAACCAGCTGTAATGTAATGAAGAGAATAGGTTCCTTTGATCTTTAAATTACAGGTTTAATTATGTGGAAATTGTAAAATCAACTGTATGAACTATTTTTTATTATTTTATTTTTAAAAAATAATTTAATTTTTGATATTTTTAATAGATAGGATGAAAAAAAAAAATTGTCAAATAAATTTTTGTTTAAGGGAATAATAAGTTTTAATTATGAATGACGTTTTTATATTATGTTTATATTTATATTAATTTTGGTTGTAAAGTATTAAGTTTTGACTTTAAATTTTGGTTAAAACTCAGTAGTTGGTGTTATTTTATATCACTAATACAGCAGGGTAAGGTGATGTGAAAGTGACACAATTTTAAAGGGATAGAGTTAGGCAAGTGGAACTTCAACCTACACATATTTCATGTTCTTTTGTGGAGAACTCACCTCCCCAATAAAATAAAAAAGACATTTGGAAGTTGACTTTTTTCTTTCAATAATTCTTTCCATTTTTTTTTCTTTAAATAAATAAAATTCAATACATAAATAATGATGAAAGTGTTCATCATTTATCTACCCCCATTTTTTTTTCTTTTATAAAAAATTGTTCTGGAAAATAAATAAATAAAAAATATATATATATATAATATTATTAATAAACAAAATAGTCAATTTATTGATAAATATTTTACATAAATAGTGTATGTATAGTATTTGGTGGATTAAGAAAATAAGGACTTTGATATTAATAAAAATGGAATGTTTTTATAATATAAAATATTGGAAAGTGGAGGTTGAATAAATTCAATTTATCTCTTTTTGGAATTATTGTTAAATTTATCTATTTAAGAAGACTAAGAGCAAACAACACATACAAACATAACACACCACACCACACCACACCACACATGTTCCTAATCAATAACCTAATTCAATTTCCATCTCATAGATAGTCCGCTCTTCTGCATTTTCTCCCCGGAGATCTGTCAGTTTCTTCAAGTATGGTGAAGAAAACTTTGTCGCCGCTGCTACTTCTGTTGCTGCTTCTGTTTGTTTCCATGGTTTGTTCATCTGATGCAGTTCCAATGCCAAGTAAATTTCATAATCGCAGTCATATGTTTTGATGTTTTGTTCCTGAACAGTATCAGTCTGTATATATATTGATGTGGTTTGTTGTTATATTATTTGTTGTTGTACAGGGAATCTGAAGATGTTTAAGGATGATCACCAACAAGTATTACAGGATTTATATGCTCAGGTTCCTTTTCTCTCTTTTCTCTTCGTGTAATTCCTTATCAGACTCTTCGAGTTTTTATCGGAAGGTTTAACTGGCTGGGAAGATAGATTAATATATAATTGATATCCCCAATATGTATAAGTTTAAATCAAATTTTAATTTGACTGAGGTTTATGATGATGATAATATAATAATTAACCGGAGATATATTGATTGGGGTAACAATTGTTGATGGGATGTGGAATCTGCAGGATCAGGATGTTATGGTGATGGAAACGGAAGGGTTTGTAGAGAGGAGAATGGTAATTGAAATCACAGATTATCCCGGAACAGGAGCAAACGACCATCATGATCCTTAGAAACTACTAATAAGAGGTTATCGGGTGGGGTTTGATCATTGATTCTGAAATTAATAATATTTAGAATTAAGATTCAGAATCTCGGATAGAATTCTATTGCTACGTCGTCTGTGTGCGTCATATCCCTTCTAGTGTAAATAAAGGTTATTCGTTGGGTTGTTTTGTTAGGAGTGGTAGTCTGCTCTGTTGCTGTTCGTGAAATTCCTTATTATTTATTTATTTGGCGTTTGAGAATTGATATCACATCAAAAGTTTGGTATTTTTTTACGCCTAACCATTATGCAATAACAAAAAAAAAAAAAAAAAATTATGTATATATATATATATATATATTCCTTCGTTATTTTTCTTTTGAAAATTTTAAAGAATTTTTGCTAATAAATGATATAATCTTTAATTTCTTTTTTTTAATAAAATGAAATCAAAATATTATTTACTGTGGGTTTTATTGTAATTATTTTGGTGCAACAATTTCAGCTAGACTTGGTCAAATTGACCTACCAAATCAACCAATAAATCTGGCTAAATATTAAATAAATCAACCAATATCTAGAATTTATGCATATATGTATATTACCTAGAACCAAACGGGGCTTCTCCATCATAGTATTTGCATGATGTTCCCATATACCAACTTCCAAATTGTGTTTTATTATCTTTGATAACTAATAACTCAATCTTTAAAAGATTGCTTTGAATTTCTCTTCATTTTTCTTTATTTAATATAATCAAATCTGTTTTAAGACAAATAAAATCAAATCTTTCCACTCTTTAAATATTGATAATATATATATCAAAACATCACTTGCTGTTACTATATATATATATATATATATAACAAGCATTTGACATTAATAAAGCATAAAGAGAAAAATACATCATATAGCCTCTGCCCCTCTATATAATTTCAAGAAATACAAAGTAGAAAAGAAAAAGGAACTCGATTTAGAAATTGAAAAGTAGTAGCATTCTCGATCCGGTTGTATGAATTCATTTGTTTATTCTACCAACCACTGCACATTAATCCACCATCAACACCGATGTTCTGACCGGTGATGTAAGAAGCAACCGGTAGGCAGAGGAATGTGACAATTGGCGAAACTTCATTGGCTTCTCCTATACGGCCTATAGGTGTTCGAGAGATCAACCTCTTTCCTACTTCCATCTCAAGATCACCCTGTCCAAAACAACACAACACAACACAAAACTCAATTATCCAAATTCAATGAAAAGAAAGAAAACATAACATAGGATGATTATAAAGATTTTGTGTTTACCGGTTGTGAAACAGCTGTGTTGATCATTGCTGGTGAGACAGTGTTTACACGAATGTTATCCTTAGCCCATTCAACTAGCCAGGTTCTTGGTCACTTGATTCAGTGCCCCTGCAGTTATAATAATGACATAAAAAAGTTCAAGAACAGGAAAAACAATGGTATCTGAATGTTTTCTGCTCAAATGGTTTTGATTGGTTGGTTGGTTGGTTGGTTACCTTTGGATGCACCATACATGAAATATAAGGAATCCAAGTGGCCCTGAAGAATTAGATGATCTCCCATTTCCTGTGCCTTCAACAATGGGTGTCGGGTGACACAAATGGAATGTAGCATCAAAGCTGTCCCATTACTGTAGAGTAGTCCTCTGTTAAGTCTTGACATTACTGCTGATCTCCAGCATTGTTCGCCTGCTAGATCATATACATCATATATCACTTCAAGTACCCTCAAAACCTGTTGCGAATCAGCCATAAATTGACTAACCAAAATGGACCGACCAGGGCTGTTCTGATCAAAACCC
>JAHSUH010001299.1:7500-12654 GCA_025388415.1 Cynanchum wilfordii | reverse complement strand
TTTTTATAGGAAAATATAGACTCATTTGGGTCGGCATTAATCATTTGATTTTGATAAGGTCTAACATGCATGTATATCTTTCATCCTTTCTGAATTTCGATGAAAGAGCTCCTCACTCAACTACCAACGTGCTAACTCTATCGAAACAGAACAGCCCGGTCGAGTCTCAAAACTAATCTGCCTTCTGAACCTTTGTTTGTGGAAAATAGGATTTGGCTCAGGATTGCCCTTTTTCTTAATTCCGGGGTTTCTCTGAATTTGAAAGTCATCACTTAGTAGGTTTCCTTACTAAGGCTCAATCCAATTAAGTCCGTAGCGTCTACCCATTTCGCCATATCCCCTTCCTTTTGTGTTAAGATTAGAATTTCATTGCATTATGATGTCGGGCCCTTTTTCTTTCATTTATACTGGAACCTTTGAATTCATTAGATACCTATTCTTATTTCGAAGAAGCATTTTTACTCTTTTATTTCTTACCTGTCTTCTCCTATCTTGTATAGGAGACCCTTTTTGGTCCAATCAAATTGGATTTTAGCATTTCTGGATTCGTAATTCAATATAGATTAACAGATATCCTATATATATATATATACCTGTCGCCCTTCTCATGCAATTTTGAATACTTGAACGGTCTTTTTTTTTGTCTTAATTTCCGCCTTTACTACTTTATGAATTTTATGAATGGAATGAACGTGGAGGAATGTCTCATCAGTTCCAACTAATCATTCCTAATGATATGGAATCAAATAATATAGAAAATATAGAAGTGTAATAAACGAATTTCAAATGTCATTTGAATTCAAATTTAAAAATGACAAATTTAAATAATTTAACTATCTAACTAACTAACTAGAATCAAAATATTGACTATCGAGTCTACCAAGATATAGAATTTACTAAAAAAATATCGAATTGAATAATATTCGAATTGTAAATTCGATTAGTGATTAGTGATAAAAAATACAAATTCTATATCGCTTATATTAATCGTTATGTTCTATAATATTAATATTCAATATTTATTTGAAATTGTATATTCTATTGTTTTCTATTCATATCGAGTCTGAATAGATAAGACATAATAGTGAATACCTAAGATTCCAATATTTTATTGAATTACTATGCACATAAAATTGAGCACATAAAATTGATGTTATGTGAGCCCGCTTAGCTCAGAGGTTAGAGCATCGCATTTGTAATGCGATGGTCATCGGTTCGATTCCGATAGCCGGCTTTTTCCTATTTATTCCAATTTTGACATAATTGAGAATGTCTTTTTGAAATCAAAGAATATTCAATATTTTTAAATTTTTAAATTTCGTAAATTAACATTAAACATTATAAGAACTTACAACTATGTCAGGAAAGGAATCCCTTTTCTATAATAGAAAATAGGAAGCGTTCTGGATATTTATTCAATTCGTCTCATACTTCTTTTTAGTACACAAGTAGGCTACTTCAGCAAACTTCGCTTCATTTGCTTTAGTTACTTTAGAGTTACTTTAGTTTGAGTTTGAAAATTTGAATTTAGGTTTAAAAATTCAAATTTAATAATTTTTAATTAATAATTTTTAATAATTAATTAAAATAATTTTTAATAATTAATTAAAATATTTAATAAATAAATAAAAAAAAATAACTATATTATTTAAAAAAAAAAAAAAAAAAAAAGAAAAATAGATTCTAAACAAATTCTACAAATACAAAAAGGAGTCTTTATGTCGCGTTACCGAGGACCTCGTTTGAAAAAAATACGCCGGTGGGGAGCTTTGCCGGGACTAACTAATAAAAGGCCTAGAGCCGGAAATGATCTTAGAAACCAATCTCGTTCGGGAAAAAAATCTCAATATCGTATTCGCCTAGAAGAAAAACAAAAGTTGCGTTTTCACTATGGTCTTACAGAACGACAATTACTTAAATACGTTCATATCGCCGGAAAAGCCAAGGGGGCAACAGGTCAAGTTTTACTACAATTACTTGAAATGCGTTTGGATAACATCCTTTTCCGATTGGGTATGGCTTCGACTATTCCGACAGCCCGGCAATTTGTTAACCATAGGCATATTTTAGTTAATGGTCATATAGTAGATATACCAAGTTATCGCTGCAAACCCGGAGATATTATTACGGTAAAGGATGAACAAAAATCCAAAGCTCTGATTCAAAAATCTCTGGATTCATCCTCTCATCAGGAATTGCCAAGTCATTTGATCCTTCAACCATTCCAATATAAAGGATTAGTCAATCAAATAATAGATAGTAAATGGGTTGGTTTGAAAATAAATGAATTGCTGGTTGTAGAATACTATTCTCGTCAGACTTAAAACTAACTAAAATAAATAAGGATTCGGGCAATTTTCTTCCCTTTCGTCGAAGTAAATTAAACTTACTTAAAAGTAAGTAAGATAAATACGGAATTGATCCGTATTTTCTCCCTTTTCCGGATCCTAGACCGAAGGTTTTTCTCTTGACTACTCTTTCCATTCTAGTAGTTTCTTTTGAGTAGTTTATGTGTCACAGCAATTAGGAATAGAAGAATCGATAGTAAAGAAAGTTGGAATAGCGTTATCCATTTCCCATTGTTAAGTAAAATCGGTAAATTAAAGCGGAAAGAGAGGGATTCGAACCCTCGGTAAACAAAAGCCTACATAGCAGTTCCAATGCTACGCCTTGAACCACTCGGCCATCTCTCCTATAATAATGATTATGACCCCAACCCGAATGAATAGCGAGTCATTCATATTATTACTTATTACTAGTAATAGATTATTAATAGATTATTGGATCGGTGCGACTAATAAATGGAAACTTTAACTAAAAAAAACTAGACAATTTTTCATCATAGAATGCTTATTTGATCTTTTTTTTTTCTTTTTATATCATTCTTCTTTGTATCATAGTATCATAATTCAATGCAAATTTCTCGAGTTATTCTAATTTGTAACTTCAATGAACTTGGAATAGTTCCTTTCGTTGGTATGTTATATTACTAGATTTCCGTTGGGGTGAAAACTAGTTGGGTTTAAATATTAAATATTTGTTATTGTTATTGATGCCTGCCAAAAAGGAATAAAATAAAAGGAGTCCTTTAAAATCTAAATCAATTTTTTATGTTATTTCGTACTGTACAATTCTTTTCTTTGTGGGATCGTTTTCTCACGAGAGGTAATGAGAAGAATTATAGAATGGATTGCTACTTATGCCTAGATCGCGAATAAATGGAAATTTTATTGATAAGACCTTTTCAATTGTAGCCAATATCTTATTACGAATAATTCCGACAACTTCGGGAGAAAGGGAGGCATTTACCTATTACAGAGATGGTGCGATTTGATTCTTTTTTCTTTATTTCATATTTATTTTCATATTGAGTCATTTCTCTCAGCCTTACGATAAATGTACACGTGATTCGGAATTTTTTTTTTTTCAAAAAAAAAATCTACAAAAAAATCTACGCTTATTGAAGGCGAAGCTTGGAAATAGAACAATTCCTTCTATCGTGTATCCTCGACTAATGCAACCTCAGATACTCTATTTCAATTGTCGATTCTAGTATTCAGCGAAAGGTTACACCTAGGGGTTCTGTATTATAGGTCAATCCTATTCCACTAATACCAATAGGCTGCATAGGGGAAGAAGCACTACACCTAGAAATCAACAATACGAAAACTTTGTTATAAATTACCCCCCTCCTTTATCGGGCTCGGGACTAAAAGAATGGTTGGGACAGCAAATATCCATCTCGTTCGTCCTTTGGATACTGTATAACCATCGAAGCTTGTTGAAGTGACTAATTCCTGGAAATTGGGAAGCGTTGAAAACAAAGAAATTGTTGGAGTCATCATTTCTATCTAGTCCCAAGGCGCTTGGTGATCTCTTGCAGGAAGGTTAGCTAGAGATTTCTTGTAAAAACACTAGCCCTGACCGGTTCATAATGAAAAATGAAAAAAAGTGGAATCAAAAAAGATTCCATCTATTATTCTCATTATGCACATGAGGGAGGAGCCGTATGAGATGAAAATCTCATGTACGGTTCTGGAACGGAGATTCTTTTAATGGAATGGCGACCGTAACGGATGTCAGCTCAATCCGAAGGAAATTATGCGGAAGCTTTAGAGAATTATTATGAAGCTATGCGACTAGAAATTGATCCCTATGATCGAAGTTATATACTATATAATAGACCATTAAAACGGGCGGCACCAAGGAATTATTGCTGAGCTGCATGAGGTGGATTAGGCGGTTCTAAGGAAAGGAATTGACCTACCTATTCCGACCGCGGAGAACAGGCCATTCGACAGGGAGATTCGGAAATAGCGGAAGCTTGGTTCGATCAAGCTGCCGAGTATTGGAAACAAGCTATAGCGCTTACTCCTGGTAATTATATTGAAGCACATAATTGGTTGAAGATCACGAGGCGTTTCGAATAAAAGTTGATTATTTCCTTTTTTAGTTAGATTTTTCAACTTTAACTACGTATAACTATGTATATAAGGTATATAATTTGATAATTTTATATTAGTTTTCTAAAAATGACTTATTGGTTGACCCCATCAGTCAAATAAAGAAATTGAGCATTCCTTTGTGAAGAACCAACCAAAGAATTTCATTATATCCCTTCTAAGTACTCTATTCTAAGTACTCTATTTAATCTGGTATTTCGTAGGGATAAAAAGGGATACATAGATAGAGTACCATTTCTTTTATTTCTTTTATTATTTAATTTTTTATTATTTAAAATAATAAAAAATTAAAATAATAAAGAATCAAATAAACGTAACTTTCGAATGGCTAAATATATATATACTGAGGTGTCTCTTAGGAATGGTTGCTCCCCCTATTTGTGATTTGGAATTTGGAATAGAGTAAGTAATTTATCTCATCTATGAAAAAGATGAAGAAGCTTCATCTTTCATCTAAGGACTTTAATTGAGATATGAATATACACTAGGTTACACAAAAGAACAAGCCGTTTTTGCATCAATCCAAAGCCTAAAAAGGGGGGTTTTCCAATTTTATAAGATGAAAAAGGTCCCTTAAGCGCCTCATAGATATGTCATAATAGATGCGAACACTTGCCCAGGATCGACTTCCAGATCATAATTGCTCTAGTGAATAACTAAAGAAAATAGATAGATGGGGGATAGAAAAGAA
>JAHSUH010001295.1:0-38134 GCA_025388415.1 Cynanchum wilfordii | reverse complement strand
TGAACCTATATTTAGACATGTAATTTGGGCTTTGCCAGCAAAATATGTGGGTTTGAAATTTGGGTTTTACCGTAGGATTTACTCTTGGGCCTAGATTTAGATTTGGACAGAAAACATTATGACTTAAGATCGGACAAATCATTTGGGCTTTGCAAGAAAATAGTTGGGCTAACAACTTGGGTTTGAGCATAGGATTTATAGAGGATTTTGTCATGGAGTTATATTTTAACTTAGTCTGAAAATATTTTGACTTAAAGATTGGACAGATGATTTGGGCTTAACAAGAAATATTTGTGCTTAAAATTTGGGTGTGGACATAGAATTTATAGAGGATTCGGCCTTGGGCCTATTTGGACTTGGATTGAGATTTGTTTTACTTAAGTTTATGCAAGTGATTTGGGCTTTACCAGAATATATTTGGGCTCAAACTTTGGGTATGGCCATTAAAATTATGCAAGATTTTTCTTAGGCCTATATTAAAATTTAGACTGAGAACATTTCATTTAATATTGCACAGGTAATTTGGGCATTTCATTCTCTCAATTTAGGATTGGGCTTAAAGTTTATGCAGTATTGGATATTGAGCCTATATTTTGAAATGGTCTGAGAAAATTTGCACTTAAGATTAGACATATAATTTTGAATTTTCTGGAAAATATTTGATTTTTAATTCGCCTTCGGGCGTTAGATTAATGCAGGATTTGGTTTTGGGCCTTTATTTGGAGTTGGACTGAAAATATTTTACCTTTAAGTCTTGGACAGGTCATTTGGGCTTTACCGATATTGTTGGACTTTAATTTTGGACTTGGGCGTTAGATTTATGTATGATTTTGTCTTGGGTCCTAATTTGGACTTTTAATGAAAATAATTCGACTTAAAATTCGATAGGTAATTTGGGCTTTACCAAGAAATATTTGAGCTTAAAGTTTAGGTTGGAGAGTAAGATTGAAGCTTGAGTTTAATAATAGGTGTTATATTTTTTGGGTTTTTTTTTTTTAAAACAAAAACAGTGAATTTACATTTTTATTAAATATAACAGTTACTAACGGTTGACCAAAAAGATTAACGGAAAGGATGAAATTTGCCAAAATTTATAAGATAATGGATGAAATTTTCCAAAAAAAAAAAGAAAAATGATGAAATCGCAAAAAAAATTATAAGTGAAGGGACTAATTTGACCAATTTGCCATTATCTTATTGTTTGGGATTAATTTTTTTTAACATTTTTTCTGAACATTTAACCATCCCATATCCTTACTTTGTGAACAAATAAAGAAAGATAATGGGTTTTCTAACAAATAAAAATCCTTTTTTTTTTTGGTTTAGAATATGAATTTTTATTTACTGTTTGATAGTTTAAATAGAATTTCAAAACCGTCTATACTGATAATCGTGAAATGAATGATGATAATGATTAGCCACACCCTTCTTTAGTTAGAAGAGTAATCCATATAGTGATCAACATTGTATATTTTTATTTTCAATTTTGAGATTATTTTTTTATTATGACTTAAATTCGTAATTTTAGGATAATAGGTAAGATTATATCCTATTAAAAAAAAATCCTATTATAGTCGGCTGATGTTGGTGGAGATGGAAGATGAGCCACTCCCCAATGGGAGTTCGACACCCCCTTCCCCCATTGTATCAAAAAAAAAAAAAAAATCTTATTATCAAAATAATCTTTTAATATCTAATAAATTTTGTTATAAAAAAATAAAAAATAGAAATTAATTTTTAATAAGGGTGTAGACACTGAAAATTTAATTATATATTTAATTATATATTTAAATAAATAATGAAGATATTGAAAGATTTTACTCTTAGATGAGTGACACATGGCAAACTAATAGTCATTGATTGTCACTCTCTTCATCTGTAAATAGAAACCAAGAGAAGCATTCAAATAAGAGGTGAAAATCGGAGATAAAATCGGTGGTGGCGAGAGAAGAAAAGAAACTCCGACGATTCCTTTCGGGGATCGTCCATAGTTTCTGGAGCATCCTACCTTCGAGATCAAGCCCCAAGGCTCTCGAGAAGTCAAATCCATTCGGAGAAATCAAATCAAATACAGATGGATCGAGATCAAGCCCAAAGGCCCTCAAAGTTCAAATTCATTCCGAGATCCAGCCCAAAATGCCCCTCGGAAGAAATCAAAATCCATTGGATCGAGACAAGCCCAAAATGCCCTCGGATCCACAACGAAAAGAATCGGTGGAGAAATATAAAGATTCGAGCCCAATATCAAAATATATATTATCTTATGACATTTATATTTTTGATTATTTATTTTGCAGATAATAATAATCGAGAAGAAAATTTTATTGTTCACAACGAGTTGTAGAAGTAGTTTAAAAGAATTTTAAACTACTAGGCCATAAGATTAATAGAGGATTTAATCTTGGCTTTATATATTGACTTGGACTCACAATAATTTAATAGAGGATTTTTCCTAAAGATTTGCAGATGGTTTGAGCTTTCCAGGATAATATTTGTACATAAAATTTTGGTTTGGGCGTAGGTTTATGGAGGATTTGTTCTTAAAAGGATTAAAAGAATTTTTGGGGCTAATTGTAGACATTTAGGCTTTTATTCGGGCTTCAAATAGGTTTAATCTTAGGCTTATATTTGGACTTGGACTGAGAATGTTTTGACTAATTATTTGGACTCTTAATTTGGGCTTTTCAAGAAATTATTTGGGCTTGATAGTGGGTATGAGCATTTAAAATTATGTAGGATTTTATCTTGGGCCTATATTTGGATTTGGATTGTGAACATTTTCCTTAACCTTGCACATTTAATTTGGGCTTTTCTATAAAATATTATGCATAAAATTACAGCTTGCATTTTATATTTTTGCAAGATTTATTATTGGGCCTATATTTGGACATGGAGTGAGAAAATTTGGACTAAAGATTGGAAATATAATTTGGGCTTTGCCAAAATATATTTAGGCTTTCAATTCAGCTATAGGTGTAAGATTAATGCTGGTTTCGTACTCGGCTTTTATCTGGACTTGGAGTGAAAATATTTTGAAGTATGTGTTGAATAGTTAATTTGGGTTTACCAGAAATTTTTGGGTTAAATTTGCATTCCAGCGCTAGATTTATGTAGGCTTTTCTCACGTGCTTTTAATCTGGTCTTTGGTGAAAATATTTTAGCTTAAAATTTGGACTCGGACTGAAGAACATTTGGCCTTAACAATTTCGTATTACAATTTCTTTTTTTTTGATATCCACTTGGGTGCTCGGTGTTCCTACCTTTTCGGTGAGACTAATCCGGACTCGTCATGTGGAGTGTTCTCAGAGTTCAACTCTTACTCGAAGGTTAGGGTCTAGCCCAAAGCTTTTAACATGGCGCTAACCACCCTAGGGGATTCAAAACCTCGACCATCCGCTCTTGGAGAAGGATTAGGAGTTCGCTTACCAACTCTCCTATGCTACGCGGTTGCGTATTACAATTTCAATAGAAGTTACCATTTTACAATACAGGTTATTATATTGTTTTTTAGCTTTTATTAACCCATTTACTAAAATTACTCCAATTTTTTTTTTTTTTAAATAAATTAAAAAAAATGGTAAGATTGCCATTAGTCATTATAATTTGTTACAATTTCCATTCTCATGGTATAAAAGAAATGTATATTTTTTTTTTCTACATTCTACCTAAATATAATAAAATAGTAAAACAAAAAATATTAATGTGACAAAAAAAAAATCAATTAATCCATTGTCTTTATATCTATTTAGTATTTAATTTATCATTTTGATAGTTTTTTTTTTTTTTTTGAAAATATACTAAAAAATATAAATTGAAAAACCAATCATAAATAGTTTAATAGGTAAATTGATTAATTTTGTTAGGAGATAAAAGAAAAAAGAAACTATAATTAAAAGTATTTGGAGTGCTCTGGATATATTCAGGGGTTTGGAAAAAGATTTGTGCAGGATTTGGTCTTAGGCCTATATATGGACATGGACTTAGAATATTTGAACTTGAGATTGGACTCAAAATTTGGGGTTATCAAGAAAATATTTGGAATTAAGTGGGTTTCGACGTAATATTTGTGCAGATTTTCTTTTCGGCCTATATTTCAAAATATATTAACTTTAAGATCGAAGAAGAGGTAATTTGGACATAAATATTCGGGCTTAAAATTTGGGTTGGAGAGTTAGATATATGGGTTTAAGACTGGATAGATAATATGGATTTTCACTCTAAAAATATCGCTTGATTTATGAAGATTTTGGTATTGGGTCCAAATTCCAATCGGACAGGGAATTTGGGCTTAATATTTGGGGCATAGGCGTAAGATTTATGCAGGCTTTAGTCCTAAGCCTATATTTAGACTTAAAAGATTGAAAATATTTTGATTTTCAATTGGACAGGTAAATTGGGTCTTCCAGAAATATTTGGACTTACAATTTGGGTTCGGTCATAGGATTTATAGAGGATTTGGTCTTGGGCCTATATTTGGACGGGTAATTTGGGCTTTACCAGAAATCATGTGGGTTTATAAATTGGGTTTTAGCATAGGATTTGACTTGGACAGAAAATATTTTCACTACGATTAGACAGATAATTTCGACTTTAATAAGAAAATATTTGAGCGAACAACTTGGAGTTTGGGATTTCCAGGATAATATAAGAAAAACATTTTTCCTTAAGATTTGCAGATGGTTTGGGCTTTCCAGGAAAATATTTGTACTTAAAAATTTTGGTTTGGGCGTAGGTTTATGGAGGATTTGTTCTTGGGCCTATATTTGAAATTGGAATGAAAACATTTTAACTTACGATTGGATAGATAATTTGGGCTTTTCTACCACAAAATAAAGAACATAAATTTGGGCTTTACCAGGAACTATTTGAGCTTTTAATTTGGCTTTGAGAGTAAGATTTAAGCCGCATTTGGTCTTGGGCTAATATTTGGACTCGGATTGAGAACATTTTTCTTAAGCATCCGTTATCCAAACACACCCGAGCCGACTAATCCGGATTCGGTCTAGGGTGCGCTCGCATAGTCTAACTTTTACTCGAGGGTGAGGGCTTGACCCAAAACTTTTTAACGTGGCGCTAACCACCTCAGGGGGATTCGAACCTTCGACCATCCGCCCCGAGGAGAAGCTTTAGGAGTTCGTTTACCAACTCTCCCAAGCTGGTGAGTTTTTTTCTTAACAATTTTTTGTTACAATTTGGATTATCTTATTGTTTGAGATTACCATTTTTAAAAAAGAAAATAAAAAAAAAAAATTCAAGCTTCAGTTTAATAATTTGAGCTTAGGATAGCAATAGCCATTAGTTCTTACATTTTTTACCCCCATTTACAAAAATTACACTCAAATATGTTTTAAAAAAAAAGTAAAATTAATGAAAAAATTGGTTAGATTGTCATTAGTCAATTTTAATTTGTTAAAATGACCATTTTCATGGTAAAAATATTTTGTTTTTCCTTTTTTGTTTCTAATAATTATCCCAACCCATTAATTATTGGGTTTTGTATTTAATTTCAAAAACTTAATTAAGAAAACACTTTCTAAATTAAAAAAAAAAGAAAAAAAAATTAATATCGTCCAAAACCTCGGCATAACCATCAAATACCGTCTTGACCATCTCTACCCGAGATTTAATTAGGCGTAAGTTTATGCAGGGTTTAGTCTTGATTTAAGATTGGACAAGTAATTCGGGCTGTTCTTGAAATATTTTTGGCTTACTATTTGGGTTTTGGCATGGGATTTAAAGAGGTTTTAGGTATGGGCTTCTGTTTGGACTTGGACTAAGATCGTTTGGACAAAATAATTGGGTTTTACAAAAACATTTAGGCATAAAATATTTGCCCAAGCTTTGGGCTTGGAGCTTAAAAGGATTTTTGGGTAGGATATGTAGACATTTAGGCTTTATATTCGGGCTTCAAATATGTTTAATCTTAGGCTTATTTTTGGACTTGGACTGAGAATGTTTGGACTTATTATTGGACTCATAATTTGGGCTTGATAGTGGGTTTGTACGTAATATTTGTGCAGGAATTTAACTTGGTCCAATATTTGGACTTTGACTGAAAATATATTAACTTTTAGATCGGAGAGGTAATTCGGGCATTGCAAAGAAATATTCGGGCTTAAAATTTGGGTTTGAGCGTTAAATATATGGGCCTATATCTAAGACTTGGACTCAGAACGTTTATATTATTTTTTTAAAAAAATTATTTTTATTTGTATCATTTTAATTACGTTAAACAAGTGCAAATTTATTTGTATCAAATTTATAAAATTATTTTTATTTGTATCATTTTAATTATTTGTATCATTTTTATTAGTTCTTATATTTTTTACCTTTTTTAAACCTCATTTAAAAAAAAAGAAAAGAAGTAAAATTAATGAAAAAATTGGTAAGATTGTCAGTAGTTATTATAATTTGTTAAAATGACCATTTTCATGGTAAAAAAAAAATTTATTTATACTTTTTACCATAAATACAAAATAAAATTAGTAAAAAATAATAATAATGTGACTGTAGATACTGAAATTTTAATTATAAATTTAAATATATATTGAAAATATTGAAAGATTTTGCTTCTGCGATGAGTGACACATGACAAACTAATAACCATTGATTGTCACTCTCTTCATCTATAAAAAGAGGTGGAAATCGGAGGTAAAATCAGTGGTGGCAGAGAAGAAAAGAAACTTCGACGATTTCCTTCGGGGATCGTCCATAGTTTCTGGCGCATCCTCCCTTCGAGATCAAGCCCAAGGCTCTCGAGAAGTCAAAAATCAAATCAAATATAGATGGATCGAGATCAAGCCCAAAGGCCCTCGAAGTTCAAATCCATTCCGAGATCCAGCCCAAAACGCTCCTCGGAAGAAATCAAAATCCATTGGATCGAGACAAGCCCAAAATGCCCTCGGATCCACTGACGGAAAGAATCGGCGGAGAAATATAAAGATTCGAGCCCAATATCAAATATATGACTTTTATTATTTTTGATTATTTATTTTGCAGATGATAATAATCGAAAAGAATAATTTTAATTGTCTACAAATTTGGCACGCCTATTGGGACCATCTTTACCGTCCATCCCTTTTCCGTCAAATATCATGGAACAGAAGGAATGTATTTGCAGATCCGAAAAAAAAAAGAGACTAGCGAATCAACCTTCAAATGAAAAAAAAATTCAAACTCAAGGGGGCAGATCAACATTGGTATTGCGACCTTGTCAAAAACTCATTGACACGAGTGAAAACTGTCCATATTGATACAAAGACTCCTTGATACGAGTGTAAACTGTCTACAATATAAAAAAGACTCCTTGATACGAGTGTAAACTGTCTACAATATAAAAAAGACTCTTTGATACGAGTGTAAACTGTCTACAATATAAAAAAAGACTCATTGACACGAGTATAAAATGTCTATATATCAAAGAAGACTCCTTGATACGAGTATAAACTATCTATGATACTGAACTACGTTAGACTTGATTCCTAAAAAGTAAGGGATACGTAGGAAGCTTAGAACATAAAATTCTAAGTTCAGTCTTGAAAAATTCAAATTTGAATCGTATTTATCTGCGAGTCAAATTCAAGATAGACTCATATACGATTTGATATTTATGAGATACTTTGAAACTTGTCCACGTAATAATTCTTCAAATTAACCCTGAACAAGTTTCATGGGGCAATTTGTAGACACTGAAATTTTAATTATAAATTTAAATATATATTGAAGATATTGAAAGATTTTGCTCCTGCGATGAGTGACACATGACAAACTAATAACCATTGATTTGTCACTCTCTTCATCTTTAAAAAGAGGTGGAAATCGGAGGTAAAATCGGTGGTGACAGAGAAGAAAAGAAACTCCGACGATTCCCTTCGGGGATCGTCCATAGTTTCTGGCGCATCCTCCCTTCGAGATCAAGCCCAAGGCTCTCGAGAAGTCAAAAATCAAATCAAATATTGATGGATCGAGATCAAACCCAAAGGCCCTCGAAGTTCAAATCCATTCCGAGATCCAGCCCAAAACGCTCATCAGAAGAAATCAAAATCCATTGGATCGAGACAAGCCCAAAATGCCCTCGGATCCACGACGAAAAGAATCGGCGGAGAAATATAAAGATTCGAGCCCAATATCAAATATATATTATCTTATGACTTTTATTATTTTTGATTATTTATTTTGCAGATGATAATAATCGAAAAAAAAATTTTATTGTTCACAGTGACAAAATAATTCAATTAATAATATTTTTTTTTACGGGTGAAAATGTCATAAATTCCATACTAGAAAATTACAAAATTTGATAATTTTATTATATTTTTCAAGTGATTAAAATTTGCACCCTTAGTTACTTAATAATTATCCCAACCCTTAATTTAATTATTGGTTTCGTATTTAATTTTCTAACCCTTTAATTTAATTACTTACAAAAGAATATTTATAAGAGTCTCCCACCAAAAAGCGAAGCCCAAAAATTCAGCGTCAACCAAATTACTTAAATTATAAGCATAAATAATAAACTTTGATATTTTTATAAAGTTTAATTGTTAGTTGTTTATAAAAAAAAAAAATTGTTAGTTGAATAAATATGGTTGGACTAACCAAAAAATATAGTCTCATTTATTATATTCTTTTAATAAGGATTTAAGGTTAGAATTATTACTATTTTTTTAAAAAAAGTTTTGAATTGACTACCTATTAAATTTGGAAATGTTTCCTTAAAAAATTTGAGGATTTTAGCCGTTAGAGACAGAGAGAGAGAGTGTCGTGTGTGCTTATATAACTACCCCCTTAAGAGACTAAACCTAGATTAAGGTTTCCATTTTCTTTCCCTCTTTTTTTTTCCTTTCCATTTCGTTCTTTTCTTTCTCTCTTTTCTCTCTGCATTACGTTTGGGGGGTTTTGATTTCTTTGAATCTTTTCTGCAATTCATCGTTCGGCGAGGATTAATTGAAGTTCAATTCAGCCGATCTTCTTAGATGATCGTTTGTATCTTCTCCTCACCGTGTAAGTTCTACTAACCCCCTTTCTCTTTCTCTTTCTCTTTTCTTTAATGGTAATAAAAACCCACAAAAGAATTCTTGATATGTGAATTCAAGAATCTATGTCTGCATGATAAACTGAAATAATCTTTTCTTAACAAAGAAAAAATATCTTTATTATAAACTAATTGAATGGATTTATTAGTAATGGGGGGAAGAGAGGAAGCTGTTTCTTTGCTAAAATATTTAGGATTTTTACTGGGTTTATGGTTTCTGGTTTGTATCTTTTTCTTTATTCTGGGTTTACGTGATTTCATCACTTATGAAAAGAAAAATAAAATTGGGAGATTGATTTCTTTGTGTCTTTTCAGTAATTACTCGTTCGGCAAGTATTAACTGATGTTTGTTCGGTTGATCTTCCTTTTTCTCTTCTCTTTTTTTCTTGGCTTTAGTTATAAAATAAATAAAAAAAAAGCACCACAAAGATTTCTTGACATCAATTGAAGAATTCAAGAATTCGTATCTGCTTGATAAAACTGAAATAATCTTTTATTGATAAAGAGCAATATGTTTACTATAAACAATGGAATGGATTTACTGGTAATGAGAGAAAACAGAAAACTGTTTATTTGATAAGAAGTTTAGGTATTTTTAATGGGTTTATGGTTTCTGTTTTATATCTTTTTCTTTATGCTCTTTGGAATTAATTTCAGTAATTAATTCTTTGTTTTAGTCTTCTTACTGATATCAGTTTAGATTTCTAATAAATAAATATACCTTTTTTTTTAAGAGATTCTGCATCCATTTTATTTGAAGATTATTCTACTCGATGCTGGTCTTCTTTTACTGTCATTCCATCTGGTAATGTTGGTTCAAAATTCCGACAATCAAGTAAGTAAATTTCTCTTCATAATCAAGTGAATGTCTTCCTCTGATGCTTTTTTCATTTTGCCTTTCCTATTTGTTTTCAGAGGTAATGCCTTTCCTCTGATGCTGTTTGTTTGTTTGTTTGTTTGTTCATTGTGTATTTTATGGTTAAAGCTTTAGTTTTGTTATCATATATTGAAGATTTTTTGGTTCTGAAGAATCTAAACAGTGTATGGTAATAACAGTGTTTAAATAGCTGTTGAAGTCCAAAGTCCTTTTCCAAGTTGCAAATTAAAAATCTCATCATATTTTTTCTCAAAAAAACCCCTTATTTTTCAACTCCTCCAAGTTTGACACATTTTTTTTCAATGAAAAAAAAATAAAACTCATTTTCTCTCTTTCAATTGGACTGTTTGAGAAATTTTTATTTTTTTTCTCATTTTGGTATTTCAAGAATAATAAGAAAGTTATATTATTTTTAAACTATATATATTTTTTAATATTAACCTCATCACTTCATTATACCTCCCAATTTTTTTTTATAATTATTATTTTATTTAATCTTTTTCATAATAAAGTATTTTTGACATTTTTATTTAATATTTTAGTAATATTAAAATTTTTTATTACTATTAGTTGATTTAGTCTTAGATAGTTAGATAGTTAGGTCTTTAGTAACATTTGCTCCAACATATTTAGGATTTTGCAATATTCGAAAAGTATTATGACTAAAACATATGTGTTGCAATATTCACATTTTTGGCATGATTTTGGAAAAAAATGGCTTAGTTTATCAAAAAAAGATATGTTACGGACTAAAGATGGCCTAGTTTATCCAAACAAGATATGTTACGGACTAAAGAAAAATGTTAAGAGGAGATGCTCCCTATCTCTATAAATAAAGTACTGGAATTAGTTAATTCACTTTCATTCTCTTTTCTTTTCTTTTCCTTCTTTTTTTCTTTGTGAAAAATCTCGCATCTCTTTTTTTCTTTTTTTTCTTTTTTTCATTTTTTTCTTTCTTTTCATTTTAGTTTCTTTAAATTTTGGGGTGAAAAATTGAGTTTTTTTTTTTTTTAATTTATTTATTTTTTCTGTAGTTCTTGTTTTTCTTTTCTTTTCATTTTCGTTTCTTTAAATTTTGGGTTAAAAATTGCAGTGAGTTCTTGAGTTACATTGTGTTTCTTGATTTTTTTCTTTCTTTGTCTTTCCGTTTGGATTTTCTTTTTTGTAGTTCTTTCTTTTCTTTTTATTTATTTATTTTTTTTTTAAGTTCTAGGTTGAAAAATGCCCTTAGTTCTTCTTGATTAATGTGTTTTTTTTGATTAATTTTTTCTTTTTTTTATTTTTCTGTTGTGGTTTTCTTTTCCATCGTTCTTATTTATTTATTTTTTTCTTTTCATTTTGGTTTCTTTAAATTGTGGGTGGAAAAAATGCTGAGTTCTTGAGTTTCAGTGTTTCTTGATTTTTTTTCCTTTGTTTTTTTGCTTGGGTTTTCTTTTTTATGTAGTTCTTGCTCTTCTTTTCTTTTTATTTTTGTTTCTTTAAATCCTGATTTGAAAAATTGCTTTTGGTTCTTGATTAATGTGTTTTTTGGTATAATTTCTTTTCTTCTCTGTTTTTGTGTTTAGGTTTCTTTTCTATTGTTCTTGCTTTTCTTTTTATTTTTGTTTCTTTAAATTTTGGGTTGAAAAATTGCCTTTAATTCTTAATTATTTTATTTTTTTATATTTTTTTCTTCTCTGTCTTCATTTTATTTTGGTTTTTTTTTAAAAAAAAAATTTGGGTTGAAAAATGCCCTTGGTTTTTGATTAATGGGTTTCTTGATTTTTTTTCTTTTATGTTTTTCTGCTGAGGTTTTCTTTTTTTTTTTTGGCCTTTTTTTTTTTTTTTTGGTTTCTTTAAATATGAGTTGAAAAATGCTGAGTTCTTGATTTTTTGCTAAGGTTTTCTATTTTGTAGTTTTTGCTTTTCTTTTATTTTCATTTTCGTTTCTTTAAATTTTGGGTTAAAAATTACACCGAGTTCCATTGTATTTCTTGAATATTTTTTTCTTCTCTATCTTTCTGTTTGGGTTTTCTTTTCTTTTCTCATCTTCGTTTCTTTAATTTTTGATTTTTTTTTTTTTTTTTTTCGCCGGGGCTTTCTTTTATGTAGTTCTTGCCTTTCTTTTCTTTCCACTTTTGTTTCTATAAATTTTGGGTTAAAAAAAAACTCTGGGTTTTTGATTAATGTGTTTCTTGATTTCCTTTTTCTTCTATGTTTTTTTGGTTGAGATTTTCTTGCTTTTCTTTTCATTTTGGTTTCTTTAAATTTGGGTTGAATATGTACTTATTTTTCTTTTATTTTTTGTTTAGAATTTTCTTTTGGTGGATGTCGGTGAACATGGTGATTTTTTACGATAACGTGGTTTGAGTTTTGCCCTTTTGTATTTCTATTTGATCTTTTTATCTATTTTTGTATAGGAATTTAAGTTTCAATTGAAAAATGTTGTTTTTATTTATTTATTGTGTTTGTGTTAATGCGTTCCTTTTTCCATCTATTGCCTCTTGTGATATCAAACAAACATAAGGATCAAACGAATATGTTATATAAATATGAAGAAGCTTCCTTCCTCTGTGCCCTATCATAGGTATAACAGGGTTTACTTTTCTGTAGTAAACAACACATCTGATGTCAATGATCACAGCATTTATACACTCAGAAGCTAATGAAGCTCTATGGGAAGGAAAACATGTTAGAACTGCCATCACAGATGCTGAATTATGTTCTGGTCCTTTGAAGTTCTCCACAACTTCTGGATGGTAAAACCAGTAAAATTTCTAAAAAATCTTAGAATCTTTTGAGCAGTTTCATGTTCTTCCTTCATGGGATCATCCAGTTCATTATTAAATTTGGGCAGAACCTCAATATTCTGCAGGAGGGCATTGAGATTTTCCATGAGAGCTTCTTCATCATCATCATCAGTAATGGCTTGAAACAGCTGGAAGAGAAGGGATCCCTGAAGCAATGATTCAGAGAGCGGAAGAGTTGTTGTATCTTTCAGCTTACAAATAAAGACACAGTTCCAAGAAAATCTGGATCAACTGTTAAGCATGTTTCTTGTGAGATAGATGTCAGTGACTCAGATTGTGATTCGACTCCACAAATTGAGGTTATGGAGGGATCAAGAAATGAAATGAAAATCCTATCACAAGAAATAGAAAGTGCCATCTATCTGTAAGAGGAAGCTAATGAAGCTATAGGGGAAGGAAAACATGTTAGAACTGCCATCACAGATACTGAATTATGTTCTAGTCACTGCAAGGGAACAACCACCACCATCAACAATAGGTGCTTCAATTGTATATGTTATGCTTAGACCTGACAGAAAAATTTATGTGGGTCAGGTACTATTCCTTTTAACCATCACAATTCAATTACTTATCAAATTATGCAAGGAATATTTCAGTTTATCTCATAGCAGAATGCATTAGATTCTAACTTCAATTTCACATCTGAAC
Organism: Cynanchum wilfordii; assembly: GCA_025388415.1. Classification (NCBI taxonomy): domain Eukaryota; kingdom Viridiplantae; phylum Streptophyta; class Magnoliopsida; order Gentianales; family Apocynaceae; genus Cynanchum; species Cynanchum wilfordii. The sequence goes on along the minus strand of JAHSUH010001295.1, from coordinate 24,786 downwards.
TAACCTTTTAATTTGAGACAGACTGATGATCTTGAAGGCTGTGTCCATGCTCATCGATCAAAGAATGGAATGCAAAATGCAACATTCATGTATTTCATAGTCTCTGGGAAGAGCATTGCTTGTGAACTAGAAACTCTGCTCATCAACCAGCTTCCTAGCAGAGGATTTCAACTTACTAACATGGCTGATGGTAAGCACAGAAATTTTGGCTCAACTCCTCACTCCTTGGAAAATATGGCAATGCTGAGATGAAAAATCCTTTCCTTTAGCTTTGGCAATGTACAGAGAAAATGTAGATAGCTCTTGATTTAGTTCTTAGTGTACTTTGCAATCTGGAATCATTTTCTGTAGCTGCAGAAAAGCAATATCAAAACTCAGCAGCAATTTTGTTCAAATGGAAGGATATTTTGTTTGTTCTGATTACTGCTCTTAGTGTAATTCAATGAACAGTTCTAATTCAAATCACCTTTTTATTGCAGATAATTACAATTCCTAAACCATCAGAAGTTATAATTAATACAGTAATCTTTGATAATCACACTAACTTACCCATAATCTCTCCAATGAGAGTCAGAGAGTCGAATCAGAAATCAGAATGAGTAATTTCAATGTCTTCCTGCCATGCTACCTTGTACTTCTCCAATAGTACTATCAAGAACCAAACCCCATAACTCATGACTGAAAAAAAAGAAGAAAGCAGTGATTTTTTGGACAAAAATTACTAAAGATGGTGTCACGCCCCAAATCCGGGCCTAATTTAAAAATTAGAAAATCCCAAATCTGATGACGTAACACGGCTACATCCTCTAAGTTATTACCCAAAGAATGCAAAGCCTCAAAACAATATCAATAAAATACATCGATAATTCCTCAATAAAAATACTTAACTCAAATATTTCAGAAATATACATAATCCCAAAAATAATATCTTACAAACATTACTATTCGACTATGACAAATCAAATCAAATATCCAAAAACTTATAACTCCAACCCACCGGATAGAAAAATCCAAATGCACAAGATGATCTCATAGGTCTATCAAAACCTGCAAAAGCAATTAAACGTAGGTGGTATGAGCTTATAAAGCCCGATGAGCCGTTCGACCCTCTTCAGAAAAACATTTTGGGCATTCAAGATCATATTCAAAATTATCAGAAAACTTTCAAAACATAACGGATAAAATTATTTTAACAAATACTTTTCAATCTGAACTGAAAAATCAAACTTCCCACATTACTTTCAAAAGGAACGGAAAGGATAAGAATCCCAAAACATATTACTTATTCTTTTCAATGGGCTCAAGTAGCATAGTCATTCGTTGGTTTAATCGAAATCGATCCTAGCTGTTTATCCCGCTAGGGAGGCCAGAACTTATAACAGTGGAGCTTTTTCCACCATGCTCAATGGGTTCGAACTTATAAATATTGGAACATGTTCCCCCAACTCATTTCTAACTAACTTGAGCCAAAACTTTTCTTTTCTTTAGTTTACTTTTTGCGGGAAGACTTTTCAAACTTTAATCATCAAAAATATTTTTGAAAAGATAAACTTGATATCAAAAACTAATATCTTAAAAAAAAACAGCATCTTTTATCAAACATTAAAGTCGGAAAACTAATATCTTTTTACCAAAATCGAAAATCATAAAACTATATCTTTTTATCAAAATCGAAAATCATAAAAGTTTACCTTTTTATCAAAATCGAAAATAGAAAACTTTATCTTTTATAAAATCGGAAAACTATATCTTTTATAAAAACTAGAGAATCGGAAAACAATTTTTTTAATCAAAACTTAAAATCGGAATACTAAATCTTTTTAAAATCGAGAAAACCAAATCTTTTAAAAAATCATAAAATCAGAAAGTTAAAACAGAAAAAGAATAACCTTTTGAAAAAAAATATAAATTTATCAAATAAATAATTACGCACTGTAATTTGATTTCAAGAAGGAAAGTCGAAATAATATAATATTCTAAAAATAATAATCTTTCGTAAAATACAATTCAATAAAATCAATTTTCGTAAATTAACATGCCCGAAAAACATAATCTTTTCAAAACAGATGAAAATGAAAGGGTTTAAAACAACTGAAAAAGATCAAACCACTTACCTCTGTCATCGAAATCCACAACCTTCGATAATCCAAATCGCGAAACGATTCTATACCTTAATCGTAATTGACAACACAATTTCTCCAATCTCAAAATCTCCACGTTGGATCTTCTTATTACCCGTTTCTCGGAATACCAGAGAGGTGTTAAACTCTCTCTTAAATTATATCTCTTAGGGTTTCAAAGTATATAAAGAATACATAACTTAATAAATTGCACAATAGATCCTCAAATATTTAAGTATCTAAATAAGATCCCTAAACTTTACCAAATTACAAAATCATCCTTGTCAATTTGGTCACGAGTATCACATACTACCCTCCTTAGAAAAAGTTTCGTCCTCGAAACTTAAGATTCTTGACATTTCTTAAATTTATCAAATCATACTTAGACCATATTCAAACATAAATCGCCCACGCTTCCGCTGCGCACTCTATTTATTACAACATCTTACTTTTAAAATTAATCATAAGCATAATTATAACGCAACCAATTTCCCATGATAACTTCAATAATCTAATATCTCTGTACACTAAATCTAATTCTTAAATCTTTCATCAAGAATTCCAATCTTATTCAAAATATCTAAATACCTTAGCATTTGTAATAACATAAAGGTAATTCCAATAATCACCAAGGATCATGAACCATGCTCGATACCCATACATCACGCCCCAAATCCGGGCCTAATTTAAAAATTAGAAAATCCCAAATCTGATGACGTAACACGGCTACATCCTCTAAGTTATTACCCAAAGAATGCAAAGCCTCAAAACAATATCAATAAAATACATCGATAATTCCTCAATAAAAATACTTAACTCAAATATTTCAAAAATATACATAATCCCAAAAATAATATCTTACAAACATTACTATTCGACTATGACAAATCAAATCAAATATCCAAAAACTTATAACTCCAACCCACCGGATAGAAAAATCCAAATGCACAAGATGATCTCATAGGTCTATCAAAACCTGCAAAAGCAATTAAACGTAGGTGGTATGAGCTTATAAAGCCCAGTAAGCAGTTCGACCCTCTTCAGAAAAACATTTTGGGCATTCAAGATCATATTCAAAATTATCAGAAAACTTTCAAAACATAACGGATAAAATTATTTTAACAAATACTTTTCAATCCGAACTGAAAAATCAAACTTCCCACATTACTTTCAAAAAAGAATCCCAAAACATATTACTTATTCTTTTCAATGGGCTCAAGCAGCATAGTCATTCGTTGGTTTAATCGAAATCGATCCTAACTGTTTATCCCGCTAGGGAGGCCGGAACTTATAACAGTGGAGCTTTTTCACCATGCTCAATGGGTTCGGAACTTATAAATATTGGAACATGTTCCCCCAACTCATTTCTAACTAACTTGAGCCAAAACTTTTCTTTTCTTTAGTTTACTTTTTCGGGAAGACTTTTCGAAACTTTAATCATCAAAAATATTTTTGAAAAGATAAACTTGATATCAAAAACTAATATCTTAAAAAAAAACAGCATCTTTTATCAAACATTAAAGTCGAAAAACTAATATCTTTTTACCAAAATCGAAAATCATAAAACTATATCTTTTTATCAAAATCGAAAATCATAAAAGTTTACCTTTTTATCAAAATCGAAAATAGAAAACTTTATCTTTTATAAAATCGGAAAACTATATCTTTTATAAAAACTAGAGAATCGGAAAAACAATTTTTTTAATCAAAACTTAAAATCGGAATACTAAATCTTTTTAAAATCAGAAAACCAAATCTTTTAAAAAATCATAAAATCGAGAAAGTTAAAACCAGAAAAGGAATAACCTTTTGAAAAAAATAATAAATTTATCAAATAAATAATTACGTCTTGTAATTTGATTTCAAGAAGGAAAGTCGAAATAATATAATATTCTAAAAATAATAATCTTTCGTAAAATACAATTCAATAAAATCAATTTTCGTAAATTAACATGCCCGAAAAAACATAATCTTTTCAAAACGGATGAAAATGAAAGGGTTTAAAACAATTTAAAAAGATCAAACCACTTACCTCTGTCATCGAAATCCACAACCTTCGATAATCCAAATCGCGAAACGATTCTATACCTTAATCGTAATTGACAACACAATTTCTCCAATCTCAAAATCTCCACGTTGGATCTTCTTATTATCCGTTTCTCGGAATACCAGGAGAGGTGTTAAACTCTCTCTTAAATTACATCTCTTAGGGTTTCAAAGTATATAAAGAATACATAACTTAATAAATTGCACAATAGATCCTCAAATATTTAAGTATCTAAATAAGATCCCTAAACTTTACCAAATTACAAAATCATCCTTGTCAATTTGGTCACGGGTATCACAGATGGTGCCTTAGTTTTCTCGACAGCTAATTGGTCGTCTCAGCAGTGTCTTTGCAATAGACCATTTTGATTCTCCGTACATTTTGCAATAGACCATTTTGATTCTCCGTACATTTTGCAATAGACCATTTTGATTATCTGTAGCGTTTCCGTTTCTGCTAAACATGGAGGGAGCTCCACAAGGTTAGGCATCAACTTCAGAATCTTCTCTATATCTTCTCTGTAACTTGCTTTCGGATCGTAAATTCGTAATTCGTAAAGGGTTCGCAAATTATTATGCAAAGAAGAATTTTCTCAGATCTTTCCACTGCGGAACTGGAAAGAAATATCACCTCCGAAACAGAAACTTCTTAATCCCTCCATTTAGCAGATCTTGTCCAGCAACAAATTTACAGATTCATCCGCAGGTACGGTCGACATTATAAAGCACTCTATATTCCGGAACTTATGAATTTTCGCCATGATCAATGATATAATTTCTATTGATTTTTCAGTATGGAATGAGTGGAATTCTTTCCTTTATTATGCTTTTTTAAATAATAATAAAAAAAATTATGTGCAACATATATATATATATATATATATATATATGTATTATATAAATAAATAAAATTATGTGCAACATATATATATATATATATATATATATATATATATATGAATTTTTTTTGCTATATGGTTGAGTGATTCTGCTGCTTCAGGGAGTGCTGCATTGTATTTAGATTTTTATCTTCTTATTCAATGATGTCTATCCTCTCATAGACGTATATGCTGGTTTTTGATTTAGTCTTACTAATTATGAGTTATTTGATGGATTTCTGAGATATGCTTTTACTCAAGTTATATTTATTTCTGCTCAATGATACTGAAAGGCTTAATGTACGGCATTTGCATGTACTGATATGGATGTGGATGAAGACAAGCAACCTTCTATAAAGAAAACCAAGAAAGAGAAATCCAAAGCTAAAGTGGGAGAAGATGATGAATCCATGGTAGAGGATAACGATGCTGTTGGAGAAATTAAAACTGAAAAGAAGTATATGAAAAGGTGAAGCGAAAAATCAGGAGAAAATCAATATAAGGCTGAGACTTACATTTTTGAGCAATGAAATTTTCAAGGATAATGAATTATGATTAGAGCTGTAGTACTATAATATAATACAGTAGAATATTATTTTTAAGGGGGTTAACCATGTTTTCTTCGGAGTTTCTTTCTTCATAACCAAAGTTATATTTCTTGAAAGATAGTTTTTTGACATTCAGTAAGATCGTGTATTAAAATCCATTAATTAGAAACTGTTAGATAATACTATAGTGCCAATCATATTATTGACTCTACAGTCTCTAATGCTATTAAAATGTGTAAATATATTTTTGTAGGTGAATGGCTACGAAATGCATTTTGCTGGAAAGAAACTTTTGGGCCTTGGGAAGAGAGGCCTAGACATTTTGGGGATGTATGGATGTATTGGACAGATGTTGGACTAGGCCGTTATGAATTCTCCAGGTAGGTTCGAGTTCTTCTGAAGAATTGGATTGTACTTCTTTCTTCATGTATCTTATTTTCATCATATAATTGCTCTTTATGCAGCTTGCAGAGGACCTTGGTGCACCCCTTGTGTGGGCTTTCAATAATGGTAGTTTTCAAATATCTAGCTTCTTACCCTGTTTTCTTATGCTATAAGGGTGGCTTAATTTTTGGAGCATTACTTCTTTACATGATAAATACCTGATCTCCAATGATTCTTAGATATCAGACATAATGATGAAGTGGACATGTCCAGTGTGTTCCCGTTTGTGCAAGTTAGTTTCTCTCTCTCTCTTTTGGCCATCACTACAGTGGCATAGACATTTTGAATGGTTGGTACAACTTGTCTTAATAGAGGAGAGGTGGAAAAGTTGTTGCATGAGGCAGAGGTCTTAGATTCTAAAAAAACATTGGACTTTTATGTAAAAATTCAAGCAGAAATTCGTAAGGATTTTGCATGGTATTAATAGTAACCATACTATGTCTACTGTTGTGTATGTAGAATTTTATTTTCAAGAATTATGCGAAAGGACAATATCTGTTTTAGTCTATACTTTCGTAGAAGTGAATCTCCATACTTTGTACATTTTATAATGCACCTAACACTTGTGCTGTTTTTGCTATAGGAAATTTTTTATGGTCTAGAATTTGCTAGAGGTGATGCACAATCCAAATGGAGTTCCATCCGAGCTGCAATGGAACACCCCGGACCCTTTGATTTGAGACATGTTGCAATTGGAAATGATGATTGTGGGAAGAAACACTACCATGGTAAGGGATTTTTCCCAGTTAATGCTTCCTAAAAAATGAAATAAAAAACTCAAGATGATGCAAATAGTTCACTCTGATATTGGTTTTACATCTTATAGTTTAAATGGTATTATATGAACTTAGATTTCTGGACTAAGGGATCCATTCTTTTGTTGTCTCATTAGCTAGGAAATTATCTCAAATTTTATGATGCTATTATAAAACATTCATATCCGGATATCAAAATAATTTTAAACTGTGATGGATCTTTTAAACCTTTGTATCACCTTGCAAATTTCTTTGATTTTCATGTAAGTGCCTATTTTTTTGTTACCCCTCCGGACTGCATGTTTTTTTGGTTTTTTACATAGCCAAATGTTACATCTTACTCTTAACTTTTGTGGTTAGATTTATGAAAGTGCAAACAAGGTGTTTTCTTTGACCGACAAGTTTGATCATAGCTCATGTATTGGTCCCAAGGTGAGGAAATTTTCCTTTCATAAAAAGTTAATTTGAAGGATTCATTCAAAATTCTAATGGATAATATGCAGGCCTTTGTAAGTGAGTACACTGTGACTGATACTAATGTTGGTACAGGTAGTGTCTTAGCAGCATTGGCTGAAGTTGGTTTCCTTATTGGCGTGGAAAGAAACAGGTACCTATTTCATTCTTGAAAGTTCATCAGAATTACTGTACTAATGATATTTAACTCTTTATTCTAATCAATTAATGAAGTGGAATGGATTTTCTATTCGATCAATGCAGCAACGTGAGAAAAATGGCAAGTTAGTTATGCACCTTTATTTTTGAATACCCTTAACAGGAGGTAAAGTAGATTTCTCTTGCTGCTATGACCAAATTTTTGACTTGTGACTGTCGTAAACTAAAATATTCTTTTGATTCTTCTGTATGGAACTCTTAATTACTGGATGCAGCATTTCTTTTAGAGAATCTCCAATGGTGCAACTCTTCTCAATTCTACTTTTCTAGCTAATCCCTCAAATTCCCTTGTTGCATTGCTAGTTCTTGGAAAAATTCAACAGATAACAAGGACTAATTGAGAATAAAGGTATAATTATTTTATGTAGTTTTATGTTTTGATATTACTTAAGAAATTTCAAATACAAGGCTTTCATAGCAACAAGAAAAAGGATAGCTGGAGTCGAGAGGGAGACAATTCCCTTTCTTAGAAGAGCCATTTGACACGAATGCATGAACACTTTTACACTTCAATGGCTTATATTTTAGAGGATTTTTTTGTCTTTCTTTCTTTATTTAAAAATTTGTTATGTAGTTTTTACTTTTCTTTTTTACATGGTTTCTTTAAATTCTGGATTGAATAAATGTAGTGAGTTCTTGATTACTCTGTTTCTTTTTTTTTTTTTTTGGTTTTTTTTTGTTGGGATTTTCTTTTATGTAGTTGTTGTTTTTCTTTAAATTTCAGGTTGAAAAACTGCAATGAGTATTTGATTTTTTTTTTTATTTTTCCTTTTTCTTTTTGGATTTCTTTTATGTAGTTCTTTCTTGCTTTTCTTTTCTTTTTCATTTCTTTAAATTTTGGGTTGAAAAAATGCTGTGAGTTCTTGAGATATATTGTGTTTTTTGATTTTTTTTTCTTTGCTTTTCTTTTGCTTGGGTTTTTTCTTTTTTTTTTTTTTTCCATTTTGGTTTCTTGGAAATCTTTGTTGAAAAATTGTCCTTGGTTCTTGATTCATGTATATTTTTTGTTCCGCTTGGGTTTACTTTTCTTTTTATTTTGGTTTCTTGAAATTTTGTGTTGAAAAAAAAAAATTGCCATAGGTTCTTGATTAATGTGTTTCTTGATTTTCTTTTTCTTCTCTGTTCTTTTGCTTGTTTATTTATTTATTTATTTCTTCTCTAGTTGCTTTTCTTTTTTTCTTATTTTGGTTTCTTGAAATTCTTGATTGAAAAATTGCCCTTGGTATTTGATTAATGGGCTTCTTAATTTTTTTCTTCCTGTTTGCTTTGGTTTTCTTTTTCTTTTTTTAGTTTGTGCTTTGCTTTTTCTTTTTTCATTTCGATTTCTTGAAATTCTGGGTTGAAAAATTGCTCTTTGGTTCTTAAATATAATGTGTTTCGTGATGGTTTTTTTTCTTCGTTTTTTTCTGTTGAGATTTTTTGTTCTTTAGTTATTGCTTTTCTTTTCTTTTGATTTTAGTTTCTTTTAAATTTTGTTTTGAAAAATTTCCTTGAGTTTTTGATTAATGTGTTTCTTGATTTTTTTTTTCTCCTCTTTGTTTTTTCTGCTGAGTTTTTGTTTTCCTTATTTCCTGCTTTTCTTTTCTTTTCATTTTGATTTCTTTAAATTTTGGGTTGAAAAAATGCAGTGAGTTCGTGTTTCTTGAATATTTTCATCTTTGTTGTTCTGCTTGAGTTTTCTTTTCTGCAATTCTTGCTTTTCTTTTTCTTTGTATTTTCGCTTCTTTAAATTCTTGGTTGAAAATTTTCCCTTGGTTCTTGATTAATTATTTTTTTTTATTTTTTTCCCCTTGTTTTTGAGCTGTGGTTTTCTTTTTTGTAGTTCTTGTTTTATTTTCTTCTCATTTTGGTTTCATTAAATATGCAGTTTCTTAGTTTTTTTCTTCTTCTCTGTTTTTCTGCTTGGGTTTTCTTTTCTTCTTGCTTTTCTTTTCTTAGAAAAATGTTGTAGGAATCTCGGTTACTGTTTTTTTTTTCTTCTGGACAATGTTGAATTTCATCATGTAAGCTAGAAAGATATATTTCAGAAGGTTGGCAGTAAGAGACTTGAAGATTGACAATTATCTATCATAATTGATTGATTTATTTATAATTCTTCTTCTCATCATAGACTGGTGACTTGACTTGGGGCACAGTTAGAGCAGAGCAAAGGTTAAATTTAATGTCAACTGAACTTAAGAAAGATGGTAATTTCAGCATTCAGTTGAACCAATGCTTCTGCTCTTATCTTTTCATTTGCTTGTAATTATATTTGTTGCTTTTATAAAGTTCCTAAAACTGCTCTCCTGCCATTCAAATATTCTATGACCCTTTTTCTTAACTACTTAATGTCATATTTTTATAATAGTTTCTTTATACTTCTTTAATCGCGGAGAATGGTACTCTTGGCATTCCCCTAAACTAGTAAGGATTGTCATCAATGGAAATTATCAATCTATATGCCAAAGTTTCAAAATTTTTTTGATGCTAAATCACAGCTACAAGAAGGCCAGAGGTTGTTGGCAATGAAGATAAAGCAATAGAAATAGTTGAAGCTGCTAAGCATCTTTCGGTATATTTTACTATTTAGATATTTTTTTAAAACAAATTGGATAAACTGATTTAATCTGGTTTGTCACCTTAGGTTAGGATTTATCACCAATTGACTTGATTAATGTCAAGCAATTTGCACAGAGAGTGATTGACCTTGCTGAGTATGGTAAAACTCTTTATGACATAACGCCTCTAACTTGGCAGCACTTATTGGTGAAGTCGTGGGAGCTCGATTGATTTCTCATGCTGGTAGCCTTACAAACTTGGCAAAGTGCCCATCTTCTCTGCTTTAGATCCTTGATGCAGAGAAGGCACTTTTCAGGTATTATTTTGTTTTATTTATTTATATATATATATATATATATATATTTTTTAATATATATATATCAAAGGGATATTCTGGTGAACTTGATTTTCTTTGTGTTTGAACTCCTGACATGTCTGAGCTCCATGTTTATGTTTTCTATGGGACTTGCTGAGAGAAATGATCATACTCTATTCTCTTCGATAACTAATTGGGGCATTAAATATCTGCAGAAACACTCCAAATTATGGTCTTATCTTTCACTCATCTTTCATTCATCTTTCATTGGTTGTGCATCTGCTCAAATAAAGGGTTGAATGGCTCATTATCTAGCAAACAAGTTGTCAATTGCATTCCGGATTGATTGAATTTCGGGTGAGGATGATTTTACACACAAAAGACCCATCCATTTTACTTGTTGGAAATTTATTTTTTTTCTATCTATTTTAATTTTCGTTTTGCAGAATAAAACACCAATATCTTTGGGGAGAAACTCTCTGAGCAATTTGAAGAGAGACTTGACTTTGACGTTATGAAGTTTGCTCTTAAGAATGCTGAAACAAAAGGTTTTTCGCTTTAAGATTATGATATGATTCTTTAGATCATGCTCTATACTATATTGTTGAGTGATTCTGCTGCTTCAAGGAGTGCTGCATTGTATTTAGATTTTTATCCTCTCATAGACGTATATTCTGGTTTTTGATATAGTCTTACTAATCATGAGTTGTTTGATGGACTTCTAAGATATGCTTTTACTCAAGTTATACAAGATGCTATTTTCATATAAATCTATTGCAAATGAGATACAAGGCATTTTATTCTGAACTATTTCTTCTACTAACCAAATAATGTAGTATGTAAAAACAAAGAAATAACCCAAGACAGGATGAGGAATGAAGATTGCTAGGTACCTTATTCTTATCCTTTCTCTTCAATATTTTGGCATGATATTTTTTGATGTAATGCATCAAATGGTAACGAGAATGTCTTGGTCCCTATATTAGATTTATCTACTGAACAAGACTTTAGCTGCGGGATTTATTATGTTCTGCCCTATATAATCCACTGCTTTTATTTTCCCCATTCCCAACCTCTCTCTTAGCTATCTCTACTTTTAGCTTATGTTCTTTGGAAGTTGTACTTTTGATTTCTAACTTATGTTATGAAACCAAATGGGTTTCCATCGAAGCTGCAGTGGAACACTACTGTGGTAAGGGATTTTTCCTGGTTAACCCTTCCTGAAAGGGGAAAAATAGTAAAGAAATGAAACACTCAAGATGATGATGTGAATAGTTCACTCTGTTATTGGTTTTGCATCTTATAGTCTAAATGGAATTATATGAACGTAGATTTCTGGACAAAGGTTTTCATTCTTTTGTTGTCTCATTACCCAGGAAAATATCTCAAATTTTATGACGCTATTATAAAGCATGCTTATCCGGATATCAAAATAATCTCAAAAGGTGATAGATCATTTAAACCTTTCGATCACCCTGCTGATTTTTCACATAAGTGCCTCTTTTTCTTACCCCTCCAGACTGCATGTTTTTGTGGTTCTTTACATAGCCAAATGTTACATCTCACTCTAAGCTTCTCTAATTAGATTTATGAGAGTGCAAACAAAGTGTTTTCTTTGTCTGATAAGTTTCATCATAGCTCATGTAATTGTCCCAAGGTGTGGAAAGTTCCCTTTCATGATATATAAATAAGTTAATTCTGAAGGATTCATTCTAAATTCTACTCGATAATATGCAGGCCTTTGTAAGTGAATACGCTATAACTGGTACTGATGCTGGTACGGGTAGTTTGTTAGCAGCATTAGCTAAAGCTGGTTTCCTTATTGGCAAGGTAAGAAACAGATAAGTTTTTCATTCTTGAAAGTTCATCCCAATTACTAGACTAATGATATTTAACTCTTTATTCTGATCAATTAATGAAGTGTTATAGATTTTCTATTTGATCAATGCAGTGTCGTGGTAGAAATGGCAAGTTATGCACCTTTATTTGTGAATACCCATGACAAGAGGTAAAGTAGGTTTCTCTTACTGCTATGACCAAATTTTGGACTTGTGAGGGTATAAATATTATTCTGATTCTTCTGAATGGAACTCTTAGTTACTGATGCATCATTTCTTTTAGAGAATCTCCAATGGTGCAACTTTTCTCAATTCTACACTTGTACCTAATCCCTCAAATTCCCTTGATGCATCTGCTTGCTAGTTCATGGAAAAATTCAGCAGATAACAAGGATTACTTGAAAATAGAGGTACGAGTATTCTGATTTACTTAGACCTAAAATGTAATACTAATTTTATGTTTTGATAGTACTTAAAAAAATTCAGATGCAGGACTTTCATAGCAACTAAAAAAAGGATAGTTGGAGCCGAGAAGGAGACATTCCCTTTCTTAGAAGAGCCATTTGACATGAATGCATGAATACTTTACACTTCAATGACATATATTTTAGAGGATTCCTTTAATATTTCACTGCTAGAGAAGTCTTTTTCTTTTTATTTTAAAAATTTTTTTATGTAGTTTTTACTTTTCTTTTTTACATGGTTTCTTTAAATTATGGGTTGAAAAAATGTAGTGAGTTCTTGATTACTTTGTTTCTTTTTTTTTTTTTTTTTTTTTTTTTTTTTTTTTGTTGGGATTTTCTTTTATGTAGTTCTTGGTTTTTTTTTTAAAACTTTTGGGTTGAAAAACTGCAATAAGTTTTTGATTTTCTTTTTCTTCTCTGTTTTTCTTTTTGGATTTCTTTTATGTACTCCTTGCTTTGCTTTTCTTTTCTTTTCATTTTCATTTCTTTAAATTTTGGGTTTAAAAAATGCTGAGTTGTTTAGTTATCTTGTGTTTTTTGATTTTTTTCTTTGTTGTTCTTTTGCTTGTTTTTTTTTTTTTTTTTGTTGTAGTTTCTTGCTTTTCTTTTCTTTTCATTTTGGTTTTTTGAAATTCTTGTTTGAAAAATTGTCCTTCGTTCTTGATTTTTTTTTTTTCTGTGTATTTTTTCTTCTTATTTTTTTGCTTGAGTTTTCTTTTCTATAGTTTTTGCTTGTCTTTTTATTTTGGTTTCTTGAAATAGTTTTTGATTGATTAATAATGTGTTTCTTGATTTTCTTTTTCTTCTTTGTTCTTATGCTTGTTTTTTTTTTTCCGTAGTTCTTGCTTTTTCTTTTTCTTTTTTCATTTTGGTTTTTGGAAGTTCTTTGTTGAAAAATTTCCCTTGGTATTTGATTGTTGTGCTTCTTGATTTTTTTTTCCTATTTGCTTGGGTTTTCTTTTTTTTTTTTTGTAGTTTGTGCTTTGCCTTTTCTTTTCATTTTTGTTTCTTGAAATTCTGTGTTGAGAAATTGTTGTTTGGTTCTTAATTATAATGTCCTTCTATTAAGGTTTTCTTTTGTTTCATTCTTGCTTTCTTTTCATTTTGGCTTCTTGAAATATGGGTTGAAAAATGCTAAGTTCTTGAGTTTTTTCTTCTATGTTTTTTTTTTTTGCTGAAGTTTTCCTTTTTGAAAACAATTTATTTTTTCTTCTAGTTCTTGCTTTTCTTTTCTTTTACATTTTCATTTCTTTAAATTTTGAGTTGAAAAAATTATAGTGAGTTACATTGTTTTTCTTAAATTTTTTTCTTCTCTATCTTTCTGTTTGGGTTTTCTTTTCTTTTCATTTTGGTTTCTTTAAATTTTGGGTTGAAAAATGCTCTGAATTCTCGATTAATGTGCTTCTTTATTTCTTTTTTCTTCTTTGTTTTTTAATTTTTTCCGAGGCTCTCTTTTATGTGGTTCTTGCCTTTCTTTTCTTTTCATTTTCTTTCTATAAATTTTGGGTTGAAAAAAACCCTGTGTTCTTGATTATTTTGTTTCTTGTTTTTCTTTCTCTTCTATATTTTTTCCTTGAAATTTTCTTTTTTTAGTTCTTGCTTTTTTCTATTTCATTTTGGTTTCTTTAAATTTTGGGTTGAATATGTACTTATTTTTCTTTTGGTTGGTGAACATGGTGATTTTTTTACAATAAAAAGGTTTGAATTTCGCCTGTTGTGTATCTATTTGATCTTTTTGTCTATTTTTGAATAGGAATTAAAGTTTTAATTAAAAAATATTATTTTTATCTTCTTTTTTTTTTTTATTTTTTAATGTGTTTGTGTTAATGTGTGAAGGTTGATATTGACTTTCCTTTTTCCATCTATTGCTTTTTGTGGTATCAAACAAACATAGGGATCAAACGAATATGTTATATAAATATGAAGAAGCTTCCTTCCTTTGTGCCCTATCATAGGTATAACAGAGTTTCCTTTTCTGTAGTAAACAACACATCTGGTGTCAATGATCACAGCATTTATACACTCAAAGACAGAATTGGAAATCTGTTCAATTTCAGAATGATCCTCCAAAGATTTATCTGCTGTAAAAAATGTGATTAGAAAATTCAGCTACTCCAGCAAGGATAAAACTTGATCTTTGTCTTTACTAGCAGCATAACTGAGATTATTGTTCAAGAGCTCTCTCTAAGAGAATCAAGAAAGCCAAAAACATATATTTTTTTTTTTTGCTCAGCAGAATCTACATTACTTCTTGTTGATTTTGAAGCTTTTAGAGATTTGATATAGATGTCTCTGACATTTGGCAGTGCTGGAGGTGGACTAAACTTCTGTAGCTCAGATGAATGATTCATCTTTATTTCATTCACTATCTGATGATTGTTCATCTTTTTAATGTTGCAGCAGCAGAGATAGAGGAAAAACAATATTTTGCTTACCAAGAACTCAGAATGAATTAGGAGATCCTCTGAAGTTCACCACAACTTTTGGATGGTAAAACCAAATGGCTTGAAACAGCTGGAAGAGAGCGGAAGAGTTGTATCTTTTGCTTACAAATAAAGATGCATTTCCAAGAAAATCTGGATCAACTGTTAAGCATGTATGTTTCTTGTGAGATAGATGTCAGTGACTCAGATTGTGATTCTGACTCCACAAATTGAGGTTATGGAGGGATCAAGAAATGAAATGAAAATCCTATCACAAGAAATAGAAAGTGCCATCTCGGTTATCTGTAAGAGGAAGCTAATGAAGCTCTATGCGAAGGAAAACATGTTAGAACTGCCATCACAGATGCTGAACTATGTTCTAGTCACTGCAAGGGAACAACCTCCACCATCAACAATAGGTGCTTCAATTGTATATGTTATGCAAACCTGATAGAAATTTATGTGGGTCAGGTACTATTCCTTTTAACCATCACAATTCAATTACACATCAAATTATGCAAGGATTATTGCAGATTATCATATAGCAGAATGCATTAGATTCTAACTTCAATTTCTGAGAAAGGTTGATCTGAACTAACCTTTTAATTTGAGACAGACTGATGATCTTGAGGGCTCATCGATCAAAGAATGGAATGCAAAATGCAACATTCCTGTATTTCATAGTCTCTGGGAAGAGCATTGCTTGTGAACTAGAAACTCTGCTCATCAACCAGCTAACTAGCAGAGGATTTCAACTTACTAACATGGCTGATGGTAATGGTAAGCACAGAAATTTTGGCTCAAGTCCTCACTCCTTGGAAAATATGGCAATGCTGAGATGAAAAATCATTTCCTTTAGCTTTGGAAATGTACAGAAAAACTGTAGATAGCTCTTGATTTAGTTCTTACTGTACTTTGCAATCTGGAATCATTTTCTGTAGCTGCAGAAAAGCAATATCAAAACTCAGCAGCAATTTTGTTCAAATGGAAGGTTCTAGATACTGAGCAAGGGCGATATTTTGTTTGTTCTGATTACTGCTCTTAATGTAATTCAATGAACAGTTCTAATTCAAATCACCTTTTTATTGCAGATAATTACAATTCCTAAACCATCAGAAGTTATAATTAATACAGTAATCTTTGATAATCACACTAACTTACCCATAATCTCTCCAATGAGAGTCAGAGAGTCGAATCAGAAATCAGAATGAGTAATTTCAATGTCTTCCTGCCATGCTACCTTGTACTTCTCCAATAGTCCTATCAAGAACCAAACCCCATAACTCATGACTGAAAAAAAAGAAGAAAGCAGTGATTTTTAGGACAAAAATTACTAAAGATGGTGCCTTAGTTTTCTCGACAGCTAATTGGTCGTCTCAGCAGTGTCTTTGCAATAGACCATTTTGATTCTCCCCATTTGATTATCTGTAGCGTTTCCGTTTCTACTAAACATGGAGGGAGCTCCACAAGGTTAGGCATCAACTTCAGAATCTTCTCTATATCTTCTCTGTAACTTGCTTTCGGATCGTAAATTCGTAATTCGTAAAGGGTTCGCAAATTATTATGCAAAGAAAAATTTTCTCAGATCTTTCCACTGCGGAACTGGAAAGAAATATCACCTCCGAAACAGAAACTTCTTAATCCCTCCATTTAGCAGATCTTGTCCAGCAACAAATTTACAGATTCATCCGCAGGTACGGTCGACATTATAAAGCACTCTATATTCCGGAACTTATGAATTTTCGCCATGATCAATGATATAATTTCTATTGATTTTTCAGTATGGAATGAGTGGAATTCTTTCCTTTATTATGCTTTTTTAAATAATAATAAAAAAAATTATGTGCAACATATATATATATATATATATATATATGTATTATATAAATAAATAAATAAATATATATATGTATTATATAAATAAGAAATCTAAACAATTACGGGATTTAAAATATTAATTTAAAAAACCCTCATTAAAATAACGGTCAAAAATTGTTTAACGGTCAAAATCCTCACGAATGTATGCCTGTATAAATAAGAACTGGAATTAGTTAATTGACTTTCATTCAAAACCCTCATTACTTCTCTTTTTTTTTTTTTTTTCTCTCTGTAAAAAATGCCCCACTGAGAGATGCTCGGAGAATTCCCGCGCTAGATGAATGGCCGGCTGGTCATCTGAAAATTTCAAGATTTTAGAAGAGCCATCTGAAAATTTCAAGATTTTAGAGGATTCCTTCAAGATTTCACTGCCAAGATAATTCTTTCTTTTCTTTCTTTCTTTTCTTTGTAGTTCTTGGTTTTCTTTTCTTTTCTTTGTAGTTCTTGATTTTCTTTTCTTTTCTACACGGTTTCTTTAAATTTTGGATAGAAAAAAAAAGGTGAATGCTTGATTACTGTGTTTCTAGATGTTTTTTTCTCTCTGTTTCTTGTTTGTTTGTTTTTTTTTTTTTTTTCAGTTCTTGCTTTCTTTTCTTTTCATTTCGGGTTCTTGATTGAAAAATCGCCCTTGGTTCTTGATTGATTATAATGTGTTTCTTACATGAATTTTTTTGATAGACTTCTGAGATATGCTTTTACTCAAGTTATATTTATTTCTGTCTCAATGATACTGAAAGGCTTAATGCACAGCATTTGCATACACAGATATGGATGTGGATGAAGACGTGAAACCTTCTATAAAGAAAACCAAGAAAGAGAAATCCAAAGCTAAAGTGGGAGAAGATGATGAATCCATGGTAGAGGATAACGATGCTGTTGAAGAAATTAAAACTGAAAAGAAGGATAATAAAAAGGAGAAGCAAAAAATCAGGAGAAAATCCTGACCCTGATTATGCAGGAGAAAATGCATGAATGCCAAACTTAGCTTGAACTGGGAAACTCTCATTCTGTAAGTTTCCGTAACTTAGTTTCTCTCCTTTTCCATAACTTTCTTCTTCTTCTTCTTATTATTTTTATCTATGCTATGGTACACAATATGCTATTTTCATATACGTATTGCAAATGTGATACAAGGCATATTTTATTCTGAACAATTTCTTCCACTAACCAAGTAATGTAGTATGTAAAAGTGGATAAATAACCCAAGACAGGATGAGGAATGAAGATCGCTAGGTACCTTATTCTTATCCTTTCTCTTCAAATATTTTGGCATGATATTTTTTGATGTAATGCATCAAATGGTAACGAGAATGTCTTGGTCCCTATATTAGTTTTATCTATGTTCTTCCCTATATAATCCACTGCCCTATATAAGATTAGGCTTATTTTCCCCATTCCCAACCTCTCTCTTATCTATCTCTAATTTTTTTCTTATGTTCTTCGGAAGTTGTACTTTTGGTTTCTAATTTATGTCCAGAAACCAAATGGGTTTCCATCTGAGCTGCAGTGGAACACTACCGTGGTAAGGGATTTTTCCTGGTTAACCCTTCCTGAAAGGGGAAAAAAAGTAAGGAAATGAAACACTCAAGATGATGTGAATAGTTCACTCTATTATTCTTTTTGCATCTTATAGTCTAAATGGAATTATATGAACTTAGATTTCTGGACAAAGGGATTCATTCTTTTGTTGTCTCATTATCCAGGAAATTATCTCAAATTTTATGATGCTATTATAAAACATGCTTATCCGGATATCAAAATAATTTCAAACTGTGATGGATCTTTTAAACCTTTGGATCACACTGCAGATATTTATGATTTTCATGTAAGTGCCTCTTTTTTTACCCCTCCAGACTGCATGTTTTTGTTGTTCTTTACATAGCCAAATGTTATATCTTATTCTAAGCTTCTCTTTTTAGATTAATGAAAGTGCATACAAAGTGTTTTCTTTGGCGGACAAGTTTGATCATAGCTCATGTATTGGTTCCAAGGTGTGAAAAGTTCCCTTTCATGATATATAAAGTTAATTCAGAAGGATTTATTCTAAATTCTACTGGATGATATGAAGGCCTTTGTAAGTGAGTACGCTGTGACTGGTAGTGATGCTGTTGGTATGGGTAGCATTGGCTGAAGCTCTGAAATTCTTAAAGATCCATACGACAAGGAGGGAGCATCTGTTACCATAGAATCTGGATGTGGAGGCATCTATAATGAGGTTTCTAACTGCTTTTTTCCTGCCTCATGCCCACATTTCATGTTTATTTATAAACTGATTACTTTACAATGCTTTTCCCATTAGTTTGTTCCTTGCACAAAAAATGATAATCCTTGAGTGACGGAACCTTGTTTGGAAAGTGTGCTCGTCAACCAATCCTGCATGAGGGATGGACGTGAATTTGTGTAATTTTTTACTAGACTGTCTTTGAACATTATACTGGAGGAATAAAAGACTAACGCTTAAACTCATCCAGATATGGTCTGAACAACTTGCACAGATGTACATTAAGTGGGCTGAAAAGCAAGGTCACAAGTGGAGAATAGTTGAGAAATATCCATCAAGTAATGGCGGTATCAAATCTGCAACCATGAGTTCGAATCAAAGTTTGTTTATGGCTATTTAAAGGGTGAAAGAGGCATTCATCATATGATAAGAAATTTGCAGGATGAATCTGCAATCTCTGAGGTATTAACTTGACTCCCTGTCTGTAAATTTCAAATTGTGATTCAAAGGACAGTTTTCATTTTTAACTATCTCTTGCTGATAGCCCTTCCTTAGCTAAGCTAAACTAAGCTATTTTCTCCTTTTCAGATGGACCTTCTTTATTTCTTTGTGACTAATCTTTAGTTTACGAAATCTGATAGAGAATGAAGAAACACCTACAGATATTCCAACAAAGAGAATAAACCCTTTGAATCTTGCTATTAAACTGGTTAATCTTATAAGTGTTTTAAAAGTATTACTAACAAAGCCTAATAGTTTGCAGGCAGATTCAGCTTCCGTGGATGTTATTCCCATTTTCCTTGAATCAGTTCCTGACCTTCCATTAGATGACAAGGATCTAGTGATCTCATTCCCTTTTTGTGAAGATGAAAAGAGAAGGACTCTTCCTGCTGTTCATGTACAACATAGTCCAACTGGTTTGACATTTCAATCAACAGGTAACCCGTCTTGAACGATTGTCACGCTTAGGTTTATACTATTTGATTTCAATTTTCATGAGGAGATTTTCCATCTGTGCTTATATAGAAACCTGGAGTTATTGCCATAGGAACAAATACTTATTGGCACGGAAAGAAACAAGTACCTTTTTCATTCTTGAAAGTTCATCACAATTATTGGACTAATGATATTTAACTCTTTATTCTAATCAATTAGTGAAGTGTAATAGATTTTCTACTTGACCAATGCAGCGACATGAGAGAAATGGCAAGTTATGCACCTTTATTTTTGAATACCCATGGCTGGAAGTAAAGTAGATTTCTCTTGCTGCTATGACCAAATTTTTGACTTGTGACAATGTCGTAAACTGATTCCTTCTGTATGGAACTCTTAGTTACTGGATGCGGCATTTCTTTTAGAGAATCTCCAATGGTGCAAGCAACTCTTCTCAATTCTACGCTTCTAGCTAATCCCTCAAACCCTTTGATGCATCTACTAGTGTTGGAAAAATTCAGCAGATAACAAGGACTAGTTGAGAATAAAGGTATAAGTATTCTCATTCACTAGACCTAAGATGTGTAATAATAATTATATGTTCTGATAGTATTTAAGAAATTTCAGATACAAGACTTTCATAGCAACTAGAAAAAGGATACCTGGAGCTGAGAGGGAGACACTCCCTTTCTTAGAAGAGCCATTTGACACGAATGCATGAACACTTTTACACTTCAATGACATATAGTTTAGAAGATTCCTTTAAGATTTCACTGCCAGATAAGTCTTTCTTTCTTTTTTTAATTTTTTTTTGTGTAGTTTTAACTTTCTTTTCTTTTTTCATGGTTTCTATAAATTTTTGGTTGAATAAGTGCAGTGAGTTCTGCATTACTCTGTTTCTTTTTTTTTTTTTTTCCCTTTTTTTTGGGATTTTCTTTTGTGTAGTTCTTGTTTTTTTTCTTTAAATTTCAGGTTGAAAAACTGCAATGATGTTTTGATTTTTTTTCTTTTATGTTTCTCTTTTTGGATTTCTTTTATGTAGTTATTGCTTTGCTTTTATTTTCTTTTCATTTTCATTTCTTTAAATTTTGGGTTGAAAAATGTGAGTTCTTGAATTATATTGTGTTTTTTGATTTTTTTTTTTCTTTGCTGTTCTTTTGCTTGGGGTTTTTTTTTTTTCTTTTCATTTTTTTTTCTTGGAAATCTTGGTTGAAAAATTGTCGTTGATTCTTGGTTCATGTGTTGTATATGAAGAAGCTTCCTTCCTTTGTGCCCTATCATAGGTATAACAGAGTTTCCTTTTCTGTAGTAAACAACACATCTGGTGTCAATGATCACAGCATTTATACACTCAAAGACAGAATTGGAAATCTGTTCAATTTCAGAATGATCCTCCAAAGATTTATCTGCTGTAAAAACTGTGATTAGAAAATTCAGCTACTCCAGCAAGGATAAAACTTGATCTTTGTCTTTACTAGCAGCATAACTGAGATTATTGTTCAAGAGCTCTCTCTAAGAGAATCAAGAAAGCCAAAAAACCTTTTTTTTTTTTTTGCTCAGCAGAATCTGAATTACTTCTTGTTGATTTTGAAGCTTTTAGAGATTTGATATAGAAAGTGCTGGAGTTTGGACTAAACTTCTGTAGCTCAGATGAATGATTCATCTTTATTTCATTCACTATCTGATGATTGTTCATCTTTTTAATGTTGCAGCAGCAGAGATAGAGGAAAGACAATATTTTGCCTACCAAGAACTCAAAATGAATTAGGAGATCCTTTGAAGTTCACCACAACTTTTGGATGGTAAAACCAGTAAAATTTCTCAAAAATCTTAGAATCTTTTGAGCAGCTTCATGTTCTTCCTTCATGAGATCATCCAGTTCATTATTACATTTGAGCAGAACCTCAATTTTCTGCAGGAGGGCATTGAGATTTTCCATGAGAGCTTCATCATCATCATCAGTAATGGCTTGAAACAGCTGGAAGAGAAGGGATCCCTAAAGCAATGATTCAGAGAGCGGAAGAGTTGTTGTATCTTTCAGCTTACAAATAAAGACACAGTTCCAAGAAAATCTGGATCAACTGTTAAGCATGTTTCTTGTGAGATAGATGTCAGTGACTCAGATTGTGATTCGACTCCACAAATTGAGGTTATGGAGGGATCAAGAAATGAAATCAAAATCCTATCACAAGAAATAAAAAGTGCCATCTAATGAAGCTGTATGGGAAGGAAAACATTCTAGAACTGCCATCACAGATGCTGAACTATGTTCTGGTCACTGCAAGGGAGCAACCAACACCATCAACAATAGGTGCTTCAATGGTATATGTTATGCTTAGACCTGATAGAAATTTATGTGGGTCAGGTACTATTCCTTTTAACCATCATAATTCAGTTATATATCAAATTATGCAAGGATTATTGCAGATTATCATATAGCAGAATGCATTAGATTCCAACTTCAATTTTTGAGTAAGGTTGATCTGAACTAACCTTTTAATTTGAGACAGACATATGATCTTGAGGGCAGTGTCCTTGCTCATCGATCAAAGGATGGAATGCAAAATGCAGCATTCCTGTATTTCATAGTCCCTGGGAAGAGCATTGCTTGTGAACTAGAAACTCTGCTCATCAACCAGCTACCTAGCAGAGGATTTCAACTTACTAACATGGCTGATGGTAAGCACAGAAATTTTGGCTCAACTCCTCACTCCTTGGAAAATATGGCAATGCTGAGATGAAAAATCATTTCCTTTAGCTTATTCTTATCCTTTCTCTTCAATATGGCAATGCTGAGGAATGAAGATCTCTAGGTACCTTATTCTTATCCTTTCTCTTCAATATTTTGACATGACATTTTTTGATGTAATGTGTCAACATCCAATTCCTATCCTATAGGAGGAGTAGGCAATAGGCTTTTACAATCTTGGATTTTTAGGCATGGTGTAAGTGGTTATCTTATTTTATATTCCTGGTACAAGCTATAAGGGTATCTCTACTTTCCATTAAATTTCTCTTGCGCTATTTAATTATCAGATTTTCCATAACTATTTTAACTTTTTCATTCTCAAAGGTCAATGCTAAATGTGTAATACCTAGATATGTAGTTTATTGATTTAGACAAAAATGTACTTCAAAACTGTTTTTCTAGCATCTGGTTTCAAATAGACAATGTTTTTATGGATATTGATTCTAATGCATGGTAAACTTGGTTCATAACATATTTAGCATGAACCGTTAAAGAAAAAGTGAAATTGTAGGTCCCTTCCAAATTATTATGTTAAATAAACTAATAAGTCCAATAATAAAAATTCGACATTTGTGAACCTTTATGTATAAATTTTCTGCAATTGTGTTTTGGCGTTCTAAATTCTCCCTTTGTCCTAAAATATTGTCAAAGCTCTCTATTTGGTTGTCCCAAAACACTTATTAATCAATCTTCTCAATCCATAAACATTTTATACCTTTTTTTTTCTCTCCAAAAATACCCCTACTTAATCCATGGACTTACATATTCCTAATTATCATTAAATGTTTTTGAGGATATTAGACATTTTGTATTATATTATTACTAATTTTAAAGAATTAAAGAAATTTATGCTGAGACTTGAATATTTATGCTATAAGGGTGGCTTAATTTTTGGAGCATTACTTCTTTACATGATAAATATCTGATCTCCAATGATTCTTAGGTATCAGTCATAATAGTGGACACGTCCAGTGTGTTCTCGTTTGTGCAAATTAGTTTCTCTCTCTTTTTTTTGGCCATCACTACAGTGCATAGACATTCTGAATGGACTTGTCTTAATAGAGGAGAGGTAGAAAAGTTGTTGCATGAGGCAGAGGTCTTAGATTCTAATAAAACATTGGACTTTTATGTAAAAATTGAAGCAAAAATTCGTATGGATTTTGCATGGTATTAATAGTAACCATATTATGTCTACTGTTGTGTATGTAGAATTTTATTTTCAAGAATTATGTGTAAGGACAATATCTTTATAGTCTATGCTTTCAGTTAGAAGTGAATCTCTATACTTTGTACCTGCTATAATGCACTTGACACTTGTGCTGTTTTTGCTATAGGAAATGTTTTATGGTCTAGAATTTTCTAGATGTGATGCACAATCCAAATGGAACAGCCCGAACACTTTCATTTGAGACGTTGAAAGTGGAAATGATGATTGTGGGAAGAAACACTATGGTGGTAAGGATTTTTCCCAGTTAATGCTTCCTAAAATAGGAATAAAGAAATGAAAAACTCAAGTTGATGCGAATAGTTCACTCTATTATTGGTTTTGCATCTTATAGTCTAAATGGTTTTGCTATGAACTTAGATTTCTGGACAAAGGGATATTCATTCTTTTGTTGTCTCATTAGCCAGGAAATTATCTCAAATTTTATGATACTATTATAAAACATGCTTATCTAGATATCAAAATAATCTCAAACTGTAATGGATCCTTTAAACCTTTGTATCACCCTGCAGATTTCTCTGATTTTCATGTAAGTGCCTATTTTTTTCTTACACCTCTAGACTGCATGTTTTCTGGTTCTTTACATAGCCAAATGTTACATCTTACTTGGTTAGATTTATGAAATGCTTACGAAGTGTTTTCTTTGGCTGACAAGTTTGATCATAGCACATGTATTGGTCCCAAGGTGTGGAAAGTTTTCTTTCATGGTACATAAATGAGTTAATTAAGAAGGATTCA
>JAHSUH010001292.1:86207-106594 GCA_025388415.1 Cynanchum wilfordii | reverse complement strand
CCTCTTAATTTGTAGCCAGCCAGCAAGCCATATCTATATATTAGGTACCCATTCTCATATTGTACTATAGTCAATACCGTCTGGCAATCTTTAGAAAGTGATTAAGTTAGATATATATATATATATATATATAATACACATATTAATACACATATTTTTATATTATATCATCTTATATTTGAATTCATCATAACTTTAACTAATTAGATTGGCATGAGTTACGCTTGCAGAGTTCAACTCTTACTTAAAGAAAAGTCTAACTTTGTACTCTTACATAATACTCATAACAAATGTTAAATCTTTGACATCGTGTAGTATTCATAATGTATTTTTCTTTTGTGTTAAACTAAAGACTTATTATATATATATATATATATATATATATATTAACATATATTGATTTAAATAGAAAGAGTTTGATCCCTTTATATAAAATCTCGAATTTATGTGTTACGTATATAATAGAGATATAGATATAGTCTCATGCGATTCGAATCCAAAAGAAAGTGTAGCTTGCTGACTTTTGAGGCAGGCCAGCCCCCATGCATGCACCGTTCTTTATTATAATAATAAAATCAGAAATCACGGGAAACTATACTCTCAACCCAAAATGACACATGAAAAGATCATACCTGACATATATCCTAGACTCTGAAATTACGAATCAAATATTTACCAAAAAAAAAAAAAAAAAAAAAGAATCAAATATATATATTAATTCCCTTATCATATATATATATATATATATATATATATATATATATTGGTTGTAAATGTAATTGCAATATAATCCTTCTTTACATTTATATATATTTTAACACTTCGTTTTTTTTTTTTTTTCTTATTGATATTTTACCAGTAGACAAAGAAAAAAAGAGTACGTGAATTATGAGCCCGCCACTATCACTACCATCACCACCAACTTGCTTGCTTGTTTAATTCCTCTGCTATTATAAGAAGCCCTAATTTCACTCACTCTCTTCAAAGAGGAGAAGAAAATATCATAGCAAAGAAAAATGAGGAAACAGATTTTTTCCAAAGCATTGATCTTTCTTCTTCTTAACTTATCAACAGTTCTTGTTTCTCTTGCATGCAATTGCACATACCCTAATCCTCCTTCTCCAAAGCACCCTACTCCTAAACCACCAAAAGTAAAACCACCTTTTACTCCAAAACCCCCTAAAACTCCTAAACAACCACCGCACGTCAAACCACCACACAATCCCCCAAAACCACCGGCACCGGTAAAGCCACCCCATCATAATAAACCAAAACCACCTGTTCACCCTAAACCTCCCATTGTGCATCCTCCATATATTCCCAAGCCACCTGTTGTTCATCCTCCAGTAATCAAGCCACCTCATCCTCCTATTGTTTTCCCTCCATATGTTCCAAAACCGCCGGTTGTTACACCACCCTCTGTGCCGAATCCACCGGTGGTAATTCCTACACCTCCAATCGTCAAACCTCATCCACCAGCACCATATGTTCCAAAACCGCCGGTTGTTACACCACCCTCTGTGCCGAATCCACCGGTGGTAATTCCTACACCTCCAATCGTCAAACCTCATCCACCAGCACCAGCACCGCCGACTGAAATTCCATGTCCTCCACCACCACCACCACCGGTGCCTTATCCACCACCACCTCCAGCACCTGTACCAGTACCAAAACCAGAAACATGTCCGATTGATACTCTAAAATTAGGTGCTTGTGTAGATGTACTAGGCGGGCTCATCCACATCGGGATAGGAGGAAGCAGTAGAGCTAAGGAGACGTGTTGTCCAGTTTTAGGTGGATTATTAGACTTGGACGCTGCTGTATGTCTTTGTACTACCATTAAAGCTAAGCTTCTGAACATCAACATTATCATACCTATTGCACTTGGAGTTCTCATCGACTGTGGCAAGCACCCTCCATCGGATTTCCAGTGCCCCTCAACCTAAAGTACGTATGTATTTTCTTGGATTATATAAATAGAATTAATTAATTATATAATCAAAATATCCAAAATGATCAGATTACACTCTCTGTATTCTATATATATATATATCGGTACCGTACTCATCCATCAATTAATGGATGAAAATAGTAAAAATGCAATAATTTCATGGAAATGTTACTAAACATTTTTTTTTTTTTTGTGAATGCAGGAGAATCAAAGAATTGGTGATCTTTTGGTCAAGTTATATACATTTGGAAAAATATGGAAGAACATCATCATCATTCTACAGGAATAAGAAGTTACCGCAGATTTTATTCTCACCTCTGGTTTTCAACTTTAATTTAAGGATGTCTATTTTGTTTATCCTTTTAATTTCACCCTGTTTGCTCCGACGAAATTCGGATACCTTTTTTTTTATTTTTTTATGATATTCTTAACTATGGTTGGTCGCATGGGTTGACGTATGTGTTTATAAATTATTAGATGAAAATAAAATAGTTAATTTAAAAAATTTAAATAAGTTGAAAATAGATAAAAACTAAATAACAATACAAGAAATACTAAAAAAATATTTTTTATTTAAATCTTTAATATTCTAATATTTGTAAGAAAGATTTCATTTTATCTTCTTCATTTAGTAACAATTTAATCAAATCCTCATAAAAATTTCAAAGAATGTTTTAATTTTAAAAAAAAAAAAATTGTTATCTAAATGTTGATCAAATTCTTGTATATATGTAAGGCAAAAATGGTAAAAAGTATTAAAAAAAGATTAGAGAGAATTAAAAACAAAATAACAAAAAAAGAGAAAAATCGATAAGAAATGGGTTCACGTGTTTTAAAATGAGAAATTATTATTAAGCACTTCCAACCTGCTGTCACGTGCTTGTAGAATATTTCTAATAACGTTATAATTGTGGCCGAATAAATAAAGTACAAATTACTCAACCAGGACATAGACAAGAATTTCTCTAATCTAAGGTTTCTAATTACTTGAATTAATATTTTTTTCAACCACAAATTTTTATTAACTATATTCACAATTTTTACAATTTTTTTGGGTGAGTGAAATTTCACTAAAATATAATATTATATAAATGAATGATTAAAATCATTCATGGAAATAAAATAAAACATCGATCTCGAATATACAATCTTAAAAAATCTAAGTGAGTCAAAGAAAGTTGAAACTATATTCAATAGTATATAAAATAAAGTAACAAAAACATCTCATCTAAATGTTCGATTTTTAAGCTACTAGTTGCGAATCTCATCTGTAAGGAGTAAAAAGGGTTTGATTTTGCCTTGTTCCTTCAACGATAACCTAATCCATTCTAGTCGAGGTTTAACAAAAAAATATTTCTAAAAGAAGTAAAAAAAACTTATATTTAAATATCAGTTGAAAATATTTGCACATGACATGTAAAATGTAGCAAGAAAACCAAAAAATTTATAGAAAGAGAAACTAAAACCACAACAAAATTCTCCTTTTGGCCGGGAGAAAAGAAGCAGAGTTAGGAGAGGCATCCTTAAGAAGAAGAAGAGAAGAGATGGTGACTAGGGTTTATAGGGAGAGAATTTTTTGTTAGATTCGTTATGTTTTACAATTTTTACAATTAACATTTATAGAAAACTATATTTATTAATACTTTTTATCTTTAATCGTAACTTTTTGGTTGTCCACCCGGTTCATCGAAGCTTTGTTCCGATTACATCCAGATCCGACCCGATCGCGCACCTGACTATGGTGGGGGAACCCAACCGGAATTTTCTGCATTCACAGAATCTCGAACTCAAAACCTGTTTAAGTGGAATCAAGTCGCTTATCACTTGAACCAATCCAGTTGTTATCTTTATTCGTAACTTTGAATACAAATTAGAAACCTAATTTGGACTGAAACCTAACTTTATATCGTGGATTTGAAGAAAAAATAAATCGTTGCATTGAACATCCTATTTTAATCAATATATTATTTTACTCTTTCTATATTAATAGAAACAATATGTAACCAACAAAGAAGGCAATTGGCCAAAATTTGTTACCCAAAAAAAAATAAATAAATAAAATGGTCCAAAAGTGGAGGAGATAATTTTGAAAACATGAAGTTTTCAAAAATTATCTCCTCCACTTTTGGACCATTTTATCGATCATACCAGCACTAATGCACCGGATCCCATCAGAACTCCGAAGTTAAGTGTGCTTGGGTGAGAGTAGTACTAGGATGGGTGACCCCTTGGGAAGTCCTCGTGTTGCACTCCTTTAAAGAAATCTAAGATAAATTGCTCGGCTTTCCCCTATGTCAGAAAGCTCTCTAGAGAAAGCACTCTCACCGGAGGAGTTTGATCAACTCCGGCGAAGCGTGAAAAAGCACAAGCGTGATGCATCCGAGATAGATACTGCAGACCCTACTTCTAGTATGGAGGAAGGTACTGAAACACCAGTGAACCCATGGCGTAACATGTCCTTTGCCGAGGCGCTTAAGGGACACGGGAATAAACGCACGTTTTATACTGGAGAAGGAGAAGAAGACATACTCGACGATTTGGGTTTAACCGATATCATGCAAGATCAAGATACGATCGAGGAAGGGGAACTCTGCCCGGTGGTAGACATTCCGTGGGAAGTGTATAAGAAATCATGGCAGAAGTGGCGACGGGCACTAGTGGTCCGAACACTTGGTAAAACTTTCAATGCTAAAGTCTTAGAACCCCGTATCCAAAGAGCATGGCAATTAGATCGGGGTTGTGAGATGGTGGACATAGACAAAGGATATCTAGTGGCAAGGTTCTACTCCAGATCAGACTATCCGAAGGTCCTCAATGGGGGGCCCCGGCCGATCCTTGGTCACTATCTTATGGTATCAAAGTGGAGGCCAAACTTTAGGCCTGTAGATAATGCCGTACATTCTACGTTGGTGTGGGTGCGCTTCCCAACTTTACCGCTGGAGTTATTTGATGATCCATCGTTGTTAGGGGTAGGGAATGCACCGGGAAAAGCTATCAAAGTGGATAGAAATTCAGCTGACACAGGGAAAGGGAAATATGCAAGAGTATGTATTGAACTAAACCTCGACAAGCCATTGCCGCCTAATGTGCTGGTTTGGGGTAAGAAACAACCGGTAGAATATGAAGGGCTTACTCGTATTTGTTTTAAATGCGGGTGCTATGGACATAAAATGGAAGGATGTGGTACCGATCAAGCCAGGAGCAGTCCCGGTGGGTCGGGCACAGGGACTAATAGGGAGAAGATCGTGGGTGGTACAGCAGCACATCCGTTTGGACCATGGATGCTCCCGACTCACGTTAGACGAAAACAACAACAACCGCAAGCGAGGATGAATCGCAAGACCATGCCATCGGCGGTAAATCAGAGAATGACTGAAGAAACCGCAAAGCAAACTCGGGCAAGCCGCGAAGAACATAATCGGGTAAACCGTGGAAAGGATCCGCCAGCGGACGGGTCACAAAATTTTGTATTTGGCCGAAATACCGTTGACCGAGGGAAGCAAGTGGAGACAGCAAAGCGGAGAGAAACACGGGGCAGTGGAAACTCCGGTGTAGTTGGTGGACAGTCACGTTTTTCTGTTCCGAGTGATGCATGTGCCGACTCCTTGCCTCATTTGGAAGTCTTGAAACAACGCATCAGAAACATCCCTAGCGGACAAAATGCTGGGGCTTATGAGAAGGCCCACATCAAATTGGAAAAAGGTCTTCTCTCAAAAGGAGGCAAAAAATAGGCGGGCCAACTTAGGGGCTCCGAGGCGGGCCAACAATCCGATAAATCCAAGCAATCTGGACCGAGTACTCAAAATACAGGAGAACATGGAACGGGTAGACCCGGTCCGCTGCAAGCTTGTGACCGGAACCGGCTAGCTATGGATTCGCCGAACTCAACCGGAAAAATTGATTCAACAAAGCAACAGTGGGAGACGGCTAAAAGTAAAACTCCAAGTCAAGAGAGAGTCGGGCAAACGGATATTCCACCGGAACCAAATATACCCACCTCGTCCGTTAGCACGGATATCGATAATGGACGGCAGGAGTGTAGTCGGCCGGAGAACTCATCGACGAGTAGAACGGAAACCGGCGGCAGATCCGACGAGGGAAGACCACCAGAGGACGGTAAAGTTTCCGGACCATCACCTTCGTCATCGTCTTTATGATTAGTGCCATTATTTGGAATTGCAGGGGCATGGGCTCGAAGGAAACACATTTACATCTAAAAGAGATGTTGATTGCTTATAAACCTTCTATTTTAGCTTTGCTAGAAACACGAATACATAGCAGTAAAATCATGAGATTTCCGGTAGATATCGGGTATACTGATATGATTGCGGTGGAACCCGTGGGTTTCAGTGGCGGGCTGTGGGTGTTGTGGGATAAACACAGGGTGTCAGTGGAATGTGTGTCGTGGAGTGATCAAACGGTGAATGTGATTGTAAAAGAAAATATGAAATGCAGTTGGTTGTTAACGGTGGTCTATGCATCACCTCGGGCTATTGTCCGAGAGGAACTATGGGGGTACATTCGGCAGTTGGGGAGTATTGTTGACATTCCCCGGGTCCTAGTAGGAGACGTTAACCAACCAATTGATTCTTGTGACAAGAAAGGGGGGAATCCCATCAACCGAACCCAGGCAAACCATTTACGAGATACAATCGACTTGTGTAATCTAATTGATATGGGGTTTGTTGGGAACCGTTTTACATGGACGAACGGGAGGTCGGGCAAACTAAATATCGAGAACGTATCGACCGAGCATGGAGTAATTTGCAATGGAACCAGGAATTTGAAGGAATTGTTGTACGCCATTTGCTAAGAGTGGGATCAGATCATCATCCTCTACTTTTGGGGGAGATACAAACTAAAGGAAAAGAAACTTTTACTGGTTTTCGTTTCTTGGAGGCATGGTTCCATCATCCCGAATTTGCCCAAAAAGTTGAGAGTTTCCGGAAGACGGAACCGTGGAGTACGGAGGAAAAGACGGATTATTTTAAAAATCGATCCGGCGGTGGAACAGAGACACCTTTGGAAATATTTTCAGGCGAAAGCAGCGGTGTAAGGCAAGACTCGTTGGTATTCAAAAGGCGTTGGAAGGGCGGCATCATCGGTCTTTATACAAACCGGAGTCGAAACCGATGGCAGAACCGAATGAGATTTTAACACAAGAGGAAACCCATTGGAAACAGCAAGCCCGGATCAACTGGCTTAAGGACGGGGAAAGAAATACGAGATTTTTTCATGCTCGGGTTAAACAAAGAAGAAGAAGGAATCTAATCCTCCACCTGAAAGATCGGAACGGTCATTGGTGTGAGGACGAGGAAAAGCTACAGGGACGGGCAAGAACTTTCTATGCCGATTTATATACAAGAGACGCCTCGGTACAATGTTGCCCATCGAGTGGAATTTTCCGAAGCCGACCCATGGAGCTTTATGGTGGTTGAATAGGGTTGTTTCAGATTTCGAAATTCAGCGGGCGGTCACCGGTTTGGGGGGGCACAAAGCGCCGGGACCCGATGGCCTTCCGGCTTGTTTCTTCCAAAAATTCCCGCATCAAGTGGGGGAGTCAGTGTGCAGTTTTGTACACCGGGTTTTTGAGAGCGGAGTGGTACCGGAGAATATGAATCACTCGGTGATATGTCTACTACCGAAACAAGAACAACCGGAGGATATATCACAATTTAGACCTATTTGTCTAAGCAATGTGATAATCAAAGTAATAAGCAAGATCATTGCGAATCGGGTGAAAGCCGTTATCGGAGACCTTACCGGGGAGTGGCAGGCGGGTTTCATCCCGGGGAGACAGGCAACCGATAACATTGTTTTAGCTCAGAAGCTATCCATTCCTTACGGAAAAGGAAACGAAGGAAAGGCGAGTTGGTGGTGAAAATCGATTTAGAAAAAGCATATGATCGTGTTGATCGGAATTTCCTTGTGGAGGTGCTCCGATCGGTGGGCTTCGGAGGTGGGATGATCCGAGTAATTCGAAGCCGTCTAGAATCGTCAAGTTTATCTGTGTTATGGAACGGGACCAAACTAGAGCCTTTTAAACCGGGAAGAGGTCTACGACAAGGGGATC
Source organism: Cynanchum wilfordii (assembly GCA_025388415.1). NCBI lineage: Eukaryota > Viridiplantae > Streptophyta > Magnoliopsida > Gentianales > Apocynaceae > Cynanchum > Cynanchum wilfordii. The sequence continues at coordinate 98,570 of JAHSUH010001292.1, read as the reverse complement.
CCCTCTCACCATATTTGTTTGTTTTATGTATGGAGGTGTCGGGTCAACGTATACGGAAGGCGGTGGAGCTGAAACAATGGAAGGCATGTCGGATAGGCAGGAAAGGTCCAAAGCCGTCCCACCTTTTCTTCGCGGACGACCTACTCCTGTTCGAGAAGCGCCCATACAAAGAAGGCATGTAATGCGCACCCACCTCGAGACTTTTGTGCGAAACCGGACAAAGTAAGTATATTAAAATCTAGGATCCGGTACTCTCCTAAAACAACATTCAGTACAATCCAGTTAATTACGAGCAAGTTTGGGATACCGCCCACAACCGAGTTAGGGAAATATCTCGGTGTGCCGTTAATCCACGGGGAGAGCAAGTAGCGGCGGATTTTAGTTACCTTGTGGATAAAGTTCATGGTCGCCTTGAGGCCGGAAGGGCAAATTATTGTCACAGCGGCGAGACTTATACCGATCCGGTAACCTCTTGCTTCTCGCATACGCCATGAGCTCATGCAATATACCGAGACAGATTTTGGATGCTATAGAACGAGAGAACCGAAAGTTTCTCCGGGGGGACACAGAGCAACAGTCTTCATTACATTCAGTGGGGTGGCAAACCGTATGTCAACCTAAGAAAAAGGGGGGATTGGGTGTGCGACCAATGCGGAGCATAAATGAGGTAACCCTAGCTAAGCCGGCTTGGAGATTCCTCAGGAAACCAGAAACGATGTGGGCACGTGTTTTGACAGCCAAGTATGGGCACCTCGAGGAGTCCTTCAAATCATCAAACGAAGCTCTAGATCAATTGTATGGCGGGGGGTGCTAAAGGGTTATGAGGTCCCGCGACAAGGCTTACGGTATGACATGAGCGGAAACATAGATCCCGTTATTTGGTGGTCACCATCCTCTGCAGGCATCTTCACTATGCGATCTGCATACGAGGTCCGGGGTACAACACCACCCTCAACAACACACTTCAACCGGCAGAATTTGTGGAAGGCGAGAGGACCGACGAGAGGTTCGCTTCTACTATGGCAGGCTTGTCATGACCGGCTTAAAACGAACTACCTGTTGTGGTCGAGACGAATACGTGATAACCCGGAGTGTTCCCTGTGTGATGAAGCACAAGAAACTTCTCTTCATGCGTTACGTGATTGTACATTGGCGAAGAATGTATGGAAATGGCCGGTACCTACTCAAATTATGCAGCAATTCCGGGATGCAAGAGAGATACAAACTTGGGTGGATCCGAATCTTCGGAGGGATGAGCGGGAACATGGGAAATGGATTTACATCTTCCGGCAAGGAGTTTTGGAACTCCGGTATTGGAGGAACATGCATATCTATCAAGATCGGGAACAACCAGAAGCGGTTCAGCTGAGTGCTCGAATTCTTAGGAAAACAATTGAGTTAGTTAGTACCCTTGTCGGGTAGGGAGATATTTGGAAACTACTGTTGTAGTCGTTGTACAGATTCCTCGTATTATTAATATAATACCCCTTTTATAAAAAAAAAAAAAAAAAAAAAAACATGAAGATTTATTATTGATTGACCAAAGTAAATAAAAACGCCCCAACCAAAAAAAAAGGAAAAATAAAATAAAATAAATTCAATAAATTAAATTTTCCAGTACAAATTATCATGGTGAAAGAAAGAAAGAACACTAATCAATTATGCCAAGTCTTCTTCAATTACACAACTAGGAAAAAGCCCAATTGAATCTCTCCTTTTGTTCTTCTTCTTCTTGAAATGCTTAGTGGCTGCTTTCAGCAACTTCTCCCATCCCTGCGCAATCAACCAAAATTAACCCCAAATTCTTTCCACAGTTAATTTTAAAGAACCATTAATAAGATTTTTTTTTTCTTTCTTTTGCAAATTTCATTACGAAAACAGAGAAATAGATCATCAAAATAAATAAATAAATAAATAATAAAGTAAAGATTTTACCTTTCTTGGTGTAACAGAGGTGGAATTAAGCCTATTAGAAGAAGGGATCCGGACAGGGGATAAATCAAGACTCTTATTCTTCTTCTTCTTCTTCATCCTCTTCATCTTCTGGTACTTCTGAAGATTATGAAATAAGGTATCAGTCAACTTCCTCTTGATTTTTGCTGAAAATTTCTTTATTTTTGTCAGACCCATCATTATATTTATATCTTCTTCGTCATACACCAACTTCTTTGAAAGCCCAAAATTACTCGTCCCACCATTAATACTACTACTGGAACTCGAAACTAATCCACGATTTACCAAAGGAGACCAAATAGAGCTCTGTGAATAGTCGAAATCGTAAGCGGAGTTGTCTGGAAATTTTCCGAGAAGGTCTTTTGACATTGATGTTTCGAGATACTCCACCACCATCACCCATTCTCCGCCGCCGTAAATTGAAGCCATTTCCGGTGGTCGAGTAGGCCAAACAGATGCCGAGGATTTGAGTTGAGGACTAAAGGGAAGGGAAGGGAAGGGAAGTGAGGGAAAAGAAAAAAAAAAAAGTAGCCGTTAAGATAAAAGTAGCTGGAGTAGGAGAAGATAAAACACACTTAATATTTTGGATCCAAAAGTTAACGGTCAAAAAGGAATATAAGTTTGGTCGTGTCCTGTGCCTATGTTGTCATCTTTAGACAATCAAATTATTATTATTATTTTTTTTCCTAATGAAATAGACTATACTTTTAAATTATATTTTAAAAATTAATTAATTAATTTTATATTATTATTATTTTGAATAGAAAATTAAAATGAAGTAAAAGTAGAAAGATTTCACATCAATTACTATAATGTGATGCTTCACAAATTGATAAAAGTATAATTCAATTGTGACAGAAGATTGAAATGACAATGGACAAATTTGTCAAGTAAGCCATTTAAGAATTTATCAAAAAAAAAAATAAAACTGAGGTTAGCATCCTTTCACTACTATAGGACTCCTGACATAATGCTTACCATCAGACCAGGCTAACCTCCCAAACACATAATCCCCACCTGCATTCTTGCTTTTAAGCTTCAAAGTAAGCTTAAACCTTTTCTCTTCACCAACTCTTTCAAACTTGATTGTCTCAGGTTCAATTTTAGCAGAAACTCCACGTGGAGGAACGACTCGAGCATTATAAGTTCCTGGACTGCCAACATTCTTCAGTGTTCTACTCACAGTTACAGAACCTTTGAGGCATGGAACTACTATTGAAGGATAGTTCAAATCTATGAGACTGATTTTTTTGGGACATTTATAGCTACCCTCTGTAAATAACATAATTTGGCTTTCGTTGTACCCAAGTGAGCATATAAAGCTCAGGTAATCGTCGTTGTTTAAGTCATAAACTAGTCCCGGATCCATTGCTCTGTTAGGATTCACATGTCCTGCTCCGTAGCTGAATGGTGTAGCTTTGACATATGATGCATTTATAATTGGCTCGGCAGCATTGTCTCGTGATCTTGCTGTAATAATATGAGCAAGTAGATTTTGTTTTGTATCAGTTTGTGCAGATCAAATGCAGGACATTGTGCAGGTGATTTAGACTATATATTATGTAAGACTTACAAGTGGTCATGATAGCAGATTTGATAGCTGCAGGACTCCAATCTGGATGGAGAGTTTTCAGTAGACCAACTATGCCAGAAACATGAGGGCATGACATTGAAGTGCCTGATAAAGAGTTGAATTTAACTCTTCGTTTGTCAAAATCTTCATTTGTCGGTCCTTGAGCTTCAGTGTATGCTGCAATTATACTCACTCCAGGAGCTGTGATATCTGGCTGAAAACATGAATCATATACCAAATCAAAATGATACTCTTCTTCAAAAGATTTAAGTATACTAAAAGAACAGAAAGTTCTTGAAAAAACCTTGAGAAGTTCTGGTGTAATAGTATTTGGTCCCTTGGATGAAAATGCTGCCATGAATGGAGCTGGCTTTGTCCTCAACTTAGTCTCTGGATGAGTAATATAAGCCCTTGGGGACCTGTTAGAATGTCGATTAATAATCAGAAAGGAAAAAAACACCATTAGCAATAAAGTTCATTTGATTAGTTTCCTTACTTGGTATTTTTGATATATGAATAAAGAGCAACTCCATCAGTATAATTGATTTGTGAAGCAGGGAGGACATGAGGATCAGCGATAATTTCATTCCCAGATGCTTCATCATTTGCTAGAATCATTCCTACAGCACCTGCAAGAGAAGCTTGCTGACCCTTGTCCACCCTTGCATTTTCTCCTCGTAAGCAAACCAGGATCTTCCCCTTCACTTTTCTAGGGTCCAGAGTTCCAGCCTTACAGAGATTACTGAATCAATATGTAAACAATAGTTGAGATGGTAAGAAAATCAGAGCACTCAATGTTTTGAACTAAAAGAGTGGCATGAATTTACGCTTCTTCTGCTGTTGCATTAGCCGCTTTTGCAGATGCTGCAGCAACTACAGGAAAGAATTTGTGTTTTGGCAATGCCTCAACCGAAAGGCTCTGTCCCTATAAAAGTGCCACAAACCAAAGGAATTTTAAGTGACATTGTAGTAAAAGGAAAAATGAAATGTCATATTTATAATGAATGTGTTAGGAAGGAGTTCAAGTAGGGACTGACTTGGAAGGACATCGTTTTGCCAAGGACAACATGACTAGCAAACTGTCGATCAATGGTGCTTGCTCCAACTGTGATCTGCCATGGAGCAACATTGGAAACAGTACCATCACCAGGACCAGAATTACCGGCTGAGCAGACCACTACAATCCCATGCTTAGCAGCATGGAAGGAGCCTATGGCAACACTATCATTGAAAAAGGGAGCTGCATCTCCTCCAAGTGACACTGAGAGCACATCCACACCATCGTGGATAGCCGTGTCAAATGCAGCCAAAATATCTGCATCAAAACACTCATTACCGCCCACTGGAGGCCAGCAGACTTTGTAAGCAGCAACTCGAGCTTTAGGAGATCCACCTTTTGCTGTTCCTTTTCCATATCCAAATACACTTGCCCCTGCTACAAAATTTCCACCTGCTGTAGATAAGGTATGGGATCCATGACCTTCGGTATCTAGTGGTGAATTCAAAGAGGAATTAAGAGGTCCTACAGCAGCAGCATATCCTTTATTGAAGTATCTTGCTCCAATGAGTTTCCTTCAATTTTTTTTAAATTGTAACCATGTCAATGACACAAGATTCAAATTTCAGATATCTTTCTAGAAGTTCAAGCTTCCTGAGGAAATTGAACTCGGTTTTTTACTGTGGCAACTATAAATCAGAGAAACTTTTTTACTCAAATCCAAGGACCATAGAAGGGAAAGAATCATCAGAGAAAAGATTGTACAGTACCAAAACATTCATCTTCTCATGGTTCAGAAAACTGTGGTATGAACCTTATAAAGAAAAGTGTTATGGTAACTAAGAACACATGTATGTTCAAGAATATGTATCTTTTGTCAAAATTGAAGCTTCATTTTGACATTTTCCTGCCAAATTAAACCCTTAACATCAATAGACAAATGGGATCGACCAACCATTTATTTTCATTATGCCAATACAGTGCTGATTTTTAAGGAGTGAATTATGAAAGTGAACCTTGGTTAATTGAACTGAGAAAGTTATCTGAAAGAGGATATCCAAAATACTATTATTAAAGAAGAAATTGGCAGTCAAAAAGAATCATATCTAATAGATAGAAAAAAAGAAAAAAGGGAATATTACAGAAATAGATAAAGGAATATGACCTACCTGTTGCACTGAAAAGCTGTATCAGAATTATTTTGGCAAATTCCTTTCCACTTTGATGGAATTGGTCCCATTTCTTCATCACTAAAGCTTTTTGATGTAGGCCAGACACCTTAATCCATCACATCCGAGAAAAAAGTGTGGAAAGAGTAAGATGAAAAAGTGATAAACAATTGCATAAAAGTTATATGAACAGCAAAAAGCAATAGGGTTGATCCATTGTGTGTGTTTCTTCTGGCTTCTTTTTCTGCTAGTTATCTTGGACTTCCTCCAAGCTGAAGGTTTTAGTCTTTAGAAATATCTAGTAGTAGTGCCCAAAAGGTGTAAATAGCTTCTTCACACTTCCATGTCCTCAATGGTAGCTATTTACTTAAATAAATTCATTTTATGCAAAATGAGCTGATATTCATCAGAAAACCAAATAGAATTTGTCCTCTTCATTAATTCACTTCCCAATTAAGTAGTTTTCACCTTAACATTTGCATATAGATACACATATATATATATATTTATATAAGAGTTGCAGAAAAAGAAAAGGTCAAAATATAAGGAAAGGGATGTGCTACCTAAATATTCTCATGAAAACTATTTTTTTAAGGGGGAAAAAGAGCTTTTAGAATTATATTACTGAGAATTAGTCTTCTTTATGTCAATGGCCAACTGCATAGCATCATCTACAGTATAGAATTTGAATCTCAATGATAATAGAAAACCCTGGCAACTTCTACTGTCTTTTTGTGCTTGCTCTTTAATGGTGATCCAAAAAAGGAGATATGATCCCATATAATCACTTTCAAGAATTCCCACTAAAAAAAATCATGTAAAAGTGTGAAACATGTTTAATAATGGTATCTTGATGCTAAAAGTTTTGTCATTTTTTGAAAATTCATATAAAATTTTCAATTGTATAGGGAGAAATGAAACCAAATAGTTCCATTGAAATAATTGATCAAACACCATTCCGCCAAATAATGATGGAAATGCAAAAAATTATTTGTTTTGATTTCCAAACTTTGTTGTTTCCATTGAACAATGTCAAAACAATCCGGGGTTCCAGAATCATTGTAAACAAGAAAATGAATGTAACAGGAATTTGCTGATCAAAATAATTTACCTGTATCAAGATTTCCAATAATGGTGTCTTCACCAAATCTTGCTTTCTTCCATATGGAGCCGGAATGTATTTTGCCATCACGCTCGAGTCCCAGAAAGTTCCAAGACCTGGTTGTGTGCAATTTCTTACCCCTGTTCAAAAACACAGATACCACTCCCGGATGCTCTGCATTTTTTAAGATCAAAATCCCACCATTTCCGTTAGTTTTGTTTCTCAGAAACAGGGGAAAGAAAAACAAAATGCTAAAATTAAATTACTCAACTGGATATTTGAGCAGCTTCTGAATCTTCAAGTGTTGCAGCAAATCCATTGATATGTTTCGTATAAGAGTAGAAAATTGCATCTTTGGCCTTCTCCTTACTGTGTGAAGTGAAACAAAGAATCAGAAGACAGGGTTACATTAAAAAGAATAGATTTGGATTTTTCTGCCATGAAAATGGGAATTTGACTTACCTTCCCAAAAATGATCCAAGAAATTCGCAATGGGAATCTGTTACTCCATCAAAGTCAACCTCTGTAGTAGCAGCAGCATGTGAATGACTTCCCAGGTACACAACATATGACTAGAAAAAATGCAACAATGGAGAAGGAAAAATTCTGTTTGTTAGACCACCACCACCACCGCCATTATTATTAATGGAGAAATTAATTCATCAAAGTTATATACATATATACATACAAAAAAATGCATATATATATATACTTATTTATTACTCACCTTTTTTATAGCAAAACTAGACCTAATCAATAACAGAGATGTAAGGATTGAGAGAAGGAAAATGGTTGAAGTACTTGCTCCCATTGCTCCCTCCTTTCTCCACGATCTTCTCCTTTTGGAGTTTCCTTCTTCCTTCTTTGCAACAACCAAGGATAAAAAAGAAATCTTTACGGGAAACGATACTCCCATGTATCTATATATATATAATTATATATAACTAAGGAAAAAACTCGTTTAGGATAATTTTAACACGTTGTAAGATCAAACGTAGTATTTATTGATTATATTGATTTGTTTCCTTAAATATTATCTTCAAGCATTTAATAATTATCACAAAAAATAAAGTTAAAAGGATATTTCGTATTTTTATTTTTAAAAGATGTGATATGTCTTGCCTATTAGAGTATTGAATTAAAAACATGTGCAATAATTTATTTTTATGCCTTTAAATGGAAAGAAAAAATAAATCCTAATTCAGAATAGGTTAAATTATCACCTTTACATATATATATATATATATATATATATATATATATATATACATACACCTTTATTTACATTATTTACCATATGTCACACAGCTATGATTATTTAAAATTGGTATTCTTTTTTTTTATTTGTCATTATTATAGTGTATTATTGATGGTTTTTTTCCTTCATGTACTTGTAATTAATATTTTAGTATACTTATTAATTATTTTTATCCAAAAAAATATATATATATTGGTAAGCAAGAAAAAAATAATATTAAAGAATATATTTCTCCCTCCTTTTATGTGTCTTGTTACTAAATATATTTTTTGACTTTACTTTTTTTCAATAAAATTAAGTAATAAGTATGAATTGTAAACATTAATTATATGATATAAAAGGAAAAATATCAATTATATAATATAATTATAATTATGTAATGAGTTGTAAATAATATAATTTTTATTATTATTATTATTTAAAAGATTTATAACAATACAACAATATAAATTAAAATGCTACACAAATTCATTTTTTTTATTTATATTTTAATTTATGAGTCAAGTCAATAATACTATCTCTTTTTATTTTTTATCTAAAACATATTTTCCATTATTATCAAATAATTAGAAATATTAAAAAAATTAAAAAATAGCATTTATCAGTTCCTAAATTTAAGATAAGAGTGTTACATGGAGGATAACTTCCTTTTCCTCTCCGTAATTGTTGCTTAATCCTATGATCTTTTATTTTTGGGATCTTTTTTGGATTGCGATTTTTTGCTTAAATCTCAATCTCATCAACAAACCAGAGTGATAATTATGGTCAATTATTTAGTACTGTATTTATTGTACTAAGAAAAAAATCTTAAATTCACTATGATTAACTAAACCATACTTATATTGTTATGCAAGAAATTTCAATATTTCATATTAAACTCTTTATATATCCAAGGAATGAATCAATTCTCATTTCTTAAAATATTTTAATACACGAGAATATATTAGAATTTTAAAGAATATCATTTTTACTAATTTTATCAACTAGAGACTTTTTCCGTACCTATGATCATTATCCTCGAATTCATATGTCTATAAACAAATTTTAATAGATTTTTTTTGTTGGTTAACGTTAGAATCATTTATAGGGAAGTAAGCTGGCCATTCTATCTTTAGGTAAGACAAGCATGCGTGTCATGTTGGTCGAAGAATTTTACACATTGGAAATTTACGTGTTTTTAAAATCCTAAAACTAAATTCAGTTTAGTACGTACGTACGTACATGGTCGTATATTATTTATTGCCTCTTTTAGCAAATTTTGCTGTCAAATCTTTCTTAATTTGCCATTATAATTTAAGCATTTTGTTTGTTTATTCTTGTCGTCTTCTTACAATTTGGTTGTATTCTCCACCATTTCCCTTATATATATATATATATGTTAATAATTCCTTACATAAAACATTTTATAGTTTTTTTAAAAAAAAAGTTATATATCTTTTATAATTTGATCAATGAACTATAATAAAATTGTTGTGATATAAAATCTTACAAAAAAATTACTGACCAGTTATTAAGTAGAGACATAAAGTCTTTATTCAATAACATATTTTTAAACTTATGAAAGAATTAAATTGGACAATATTATCAACTGTATATAAAATGAAAAAAAAAATCATAATTTTATTATGCAATTTCAAGAACCATTACAAACAGATTTTAATAATGATTTTCAAATATATATACAAATGGAGCTGTTCAAATATCCCAAATTCTCATTTGTCCCCAATTGCCCATCTATCTCCGGCCGGGATGGTTTTATTGACTTATGCTAAATCTTGGATTTGGTGTTTTTTCTTCTTTATAACACAATCCCCAATTTTCGCCCTATTTTCTTGGAAAATTGAAAACTCTGTGTTAATGAAATTTCACCATCTTCAATGCTCCTTTTGAGATTCTTTTAACACTCCATCTTCATCTTTGATATCACCTATTTTAAAAAGATATCACTTATTTTAAAAATTTAAGTTGATAAAAAATAATAATAATAAATTAAATTTAATCTCTTAATATATATATATATATATATAAAAGGAGAAATTTGAACGAATTGAATGCTATTTTGCCATTATTATTTAAAATTTCTGTTGATTTAGCTAATTTAACATTACTTTATTGCATAAATAATTTTTTCCTCCAAAAAAAAAAAAAAAAAAATAAGAGTTGTCCTAATGCACATGCGAAGGCGCAAAAACACGTGCAATGATATTAACGTGACGTGCATGTAATTAATGGTCGTCAAAGAAAGAGATGGCTATCACAACTTTCTCTCTCCTTCCAGAAACTGCCGCAAATACTGATCCACCCATCTCTAAACAATCTTATCTTAGTAAAGCATATTATTTTTAATTTCACACACATAATAACTATAATTATTAAATTGTTAGGGAAAAATACATAATAAATATTAAAATTAAGGGTACAATATTTTTTTTTTGTTAAAAACAGAAAAAAAGAAAAGAAAAAACACTCACGAATGCGTAGGCTCAGTTGGTAGCACATCCACTTACTCATGAGAGGTCATGAGTTCGAGATATGATAGAAGTTAGAATTTAAAAAAAAAAAAAAAACTCTAATTTTATAAAATTGGAGGGATTTTTACAATAGATTAAAATAACATAAACATTTTAATATATGCATTCCCCGCATGTATAGTTCAATTGGTAGTAATTTCACTTATAAATTTGGAAGATCATGATATAAACGAAAATGCCTCAAATTTCATATATATATATATATATATATATATAATAATTGACAATTTTATCCTCTAACTATACATTTTCATACGTTTTGGCCATAAACTTTTTTTTATTATTATTTTTATTTTTAAAATCTTTGTTTTATAAATATTTGTAATTTTTTTTTCTTTTCATCCAATTATATTAAAATTTTTCTCAAATGTAAATTTTCATACATTCTAGTCTTGAAAAACTCAAAATACAAGTCATTTTGATGCACTCTATTTTTCAATACTTAGAACGCAGAGTAAACATTTATAAGTACTTCAATACTTCACAAGTAATTATTGCATTAATGTGAAGCTCAAACTACCTAAAATCTACTCTCACGCATAAAAGATAAATCTATACTTAATTTGTATCGTAATTCTGTTGGTGCCATAACAAAAGGGGGCTATGGAATCAAAGTTATGGTTGCCTGGCCACTACACATTGGTCAAGTCTTATTTTTAGAATCCTTATTTCATATAAACAAGATATAAAAAATACAAAAGGGTAGAATGAGATTTTTTTTTTTTAAATTTATAATTGCCGAAATATAAAAATTATTACCCTCAAAACATAAATTTATTCTCTCTAAAACCTTCTTATTGCCTTTATAGAATATTATCTATACTTCGTCTTTAATCCTTCCTAGCCTAAGAATCAGAGAATCTTGACAAAATGAATTTGTCCTACAATTGTCTTTAAAGAAATTTAGATCACAATTCATTTAAGAAAGAGAGAAGAAGTGAGAAAGCTTCTTGAAAAACTTCCTAGTCAAGACATTTTGTTTACTTCAATTTAAGGAATTTTTTTTGAATAATTGGTAAGTTTAATCTTAAACAAATTTACTTTTGGCAACTTCAATTTTAAAATATTTTTTTAAACTTTTAAAGTCTCAAACTTTTTTATTAGAGAAAAATAAAGTCCCTTTTGATGGAATTCTTCAAAAAAATCTAAAAAGTTAACAGTTTATATTATTTAGTTAAGGGTAAATTATCTCAACCGCACTCGCTATCTTTTGAAAATTCCAGGGTTGTGCACCTGTATTTTTTTTTTTTTTTTTTTTGCACTCAAACTTTAAAAAGTCCCTTCTTTTGCCCTCCTTCCAAAAATTCCGTATGTCTTTAATTTTCTCCGTTCTTTGGTTGGGAGGGGTATTTTGGTCTTTTCACCTTAGAAATATATCTATTATGGAAAATTTGAAAATTTTTACTGCTGAAAAGGGTCGAAACCCGCATCCTCACACGTGAAGATGTAATGTTTAACCGTTGAGCTACAAATCATTATTTGTTAAATTTTTACATAATTTAAATATATACTTAGCTTCTCCACTTCACTTTTTTCCAAAAATAGGTTTCTTATTTTTATCATTCTATTTCTTCTTCTCCTCTTCCTCTTCCTCTTCCTCTTCCTCTTCTCCTCCTCAACACCACCTCCCACTTGAAAATTTTAATACTGATTACCGCCATTAACAACCATGAGGACTGAATTTCTTCAAAAAAATTTTTTAAATCAAACAGTTAGGGATGGGAAGTTCAGTTGAAACACTATGTTGACAAGCATTCGGAGCACAGAAATACGAAATGTT
>JAHSUH010001292.1:0-85918 GCA_025388415.1 Cynanchum wilfordii | reverse complement strand
GGGGTTATTGGGGACATCGTTGGTATTGGGGTTATTGGGGGCATCGCCGTATACAAAATATTGCTTGCTGGATTGCTTTCTAATCAGTATTAAATATATACTTAGTTTTGATGTTGAGGAGGAGGAAGAGGAAGAAGAAGAGGAGAAGAAGAAATAAAATGATAAAAATAAGAAACTCATTTTGGGAAAAAAGTAAAGTGAAGAAGTTAAATATATATTTAAATTATGTAAAAAATTAGCAAACAATGATCCGTAGTTCAACAGTTAAATGTCGTGAGGACACGGGTTCGACCCTCTTCAGTGGCAAAAATTTTCAAATTTTTTCCATAATAAATATATCCAAGGTGAAAAGACAAAAATACCCTTAAATAAAAATTACAAATTTTTAATATATATTTCTAAGGTGAAAAGACCAAAATATCCCCGAAAACTCGGAATTTTCAAAAGTTCAAGTGCAGTTGGGATGATTTACCCTTTAGTTAATTAAAGAAAATGGTAAATATGTCTTTCACATGAAAAAAATAAAAAACAAACAACCTTACCAGTCGCGTCGTCAAATTGCCGGCGAACGTGAGAAGATCGTCCGAGTAAAAATTCAAAGATTTCTGTTTCTCCATAGTCAAGTGAATAAATATATATATATATATATTATATTATTGTTATTGATTCTAGCTTGATTCCTTTCTTTGGGATCCCTTTTTTAAGCTTTTTAGATTTTGTACAAAAAAAAAACACACATTCGAGTTCAATCAATACAAAGCTGGATTAAGAAGGTTGAAGAAGCTTCCCCTACTTCTTCCTCTGCCTCTGCCTCGGAAACTTGACTTCCTATAACTTCTGGTTTAAAATTACAGACACTGAATTACATTGTCACAACTACATTTGGAGGTAGAAATTTGATTGTAATTGTTGACACATGAAGTGATCCGACATGGATTGAATGCCAACCTTGCAAACTTTGCTATAATCAACCGGAACCCCTTTTCAATCCTTTGTTATCTCTTTCATATCAGTCAATTCCTTGCAATTCATCCGCTTGTAAATATCTCTACAATTCGCCACGGGATTTTCTAGGGATATGCGGTTCCGGTGGTTCCGATACATCTTGTAACTATATGGTTTGCTACGGGGAGTCGGGGATGGATCTTACACTCGTGGGTAGCTAGGAAAAGAACGGCTAGTTCTTGGAACAACTCCGGTGGAGAATTTTGTATTCGGTTGTGGTCGGAATAACAAAGGACTGTTTGGATCGGTTTCAGGAAAAAAAAATTCAAGGATCCGAGAGAAGATCGCCTTCGCCGGACCGCATATTTCTGACTGGTAACTGGTAAGAGGTAAAATCTTATTTTTTTCCAATAAAAAATTTGAAATTTTAAAAGTTAAAAAAATAATTTAGCAAATTTGTTAGGATCAAATTCACCAATTATTCAATTTTTTTTATAACATCAATCCTTAAAATATTAATTTATGTATTATATATATATATATATATATATATTGATAATATTCTTTCAAATATTATTTAAATATTATATTATAATATCTTATACATACGATGTCTTTAGAAAAAGAAACTCTATGTACTAACCTTGGTTCATTAAACCAAATCAGATGATTAATATTTTAAAAATACTTAAACAATAATCATAAAAAGAAGGGAGAGAATGAAAAATAAAATAAAGTGTGAAAAAAGTAATAAAAATTAAGAAGAAGAACCTGATTTTCAAACAAAGTTGTCCCGTCCCACTTTTCATTATTTACTTACAAAGTAGAGAAAAAAGAAATACAAATTAAATGTTTTTTTTTTTATATATAAAAAAAGGACTAAAAATCCATTCAATTTATCTTTATGTAAGAGATAAGGAAATGAAAAGCCTGGTGATATTATAGTAAAGATAAAATCTTTTTTTTTGGTAAATAAGATAAAATCAATTCTGAACATTATTAATTAATTAATAGATAAAACAAAAAGTCCAAAAAATGAATTAAAGATATATATTTTCATAAATATATAATATATTATTTAAATTATTATATTATCTTTTACTTAGATATCCTTTTAGAATAGAATTCATTTGATTCATGATTCTAAACCACAAAAAACATTTTGAAAATATGCCAACATCTTATACCATTAAAATTGTTAAAAAAAAATTCCAAAAAATTCTTAGGGACCAATTTGACCAAATATATTTTAGTGAGGGATCAAATTCAAAAATTTGCCTATATATAATTTTTTAATTTTTTGATAATTTATATATATAATCTTTTTCTAAAAAGCCAAAGCAATTAGGAATGTGATAATAAAGCCAGCAAAGCGTGTAACTAGTTTACTAAAATCTCGAAATATTATATTTTCTTCTCATACCTTCTCCCCTTTTCTCGTCCTCCTCCTCTCCTCTCTGGATCTCTCTGCGTAGACTGATTTTCAAATTCCCTTCTGTTTCCTTAGTTTGTTCATCGTTTTGATATTCTTTTCTCGATTTTTTCATTCTTTCCCTTCCTGCGGAGGTTTTCTATCAGCATAAAATCGATTAAGGAATTCTATCGATTTCGTGCGAACTGGGATGTCTTACGCGTACCTATTCAAGTACATAATCATTGGTGACACCGGTAAATTGTTTGGATTTATTGTTGTTATTGTAATTTATTGTCAACGTTCTATCTGTTAATTTTTTTTTTTTTTTTTTATTTTTTTTTTTAAAATATTTGATGATGAATTTTGCTTATGTGTTTTTTATTATATTTTTGTGGCTTTTAGCATTATTATTTTTCATACGCGATAGTATTTATTTGATATGGATTTGGCGAATTTTATTTATATGATTATTTGATTGATCATGATTGGAGAAATTAGTAACTTTTGGGGGAAAATAAATGGAAATAATTTATTTTCAATTTGTTTGATTTTTTATCTAATTGGTACAGGGATTAAGAGCTGAGGAAAAAAACGATTTTTCTTTCATAGCAATTTGCACATGTTTGGTGAATTTTAATTTTTGTTAATCAAGTAATAATTAATTTCAACAGATCTTGTTTTGGAAAAATATACTCTCTCTACCTGGCGAATATCGTTTTGAGATTCATAGAAGTGACATCATGTTCTGGAGTTGGGATCGGAGAATCACCTTGTTTATTATCCTCTTAATCAAGACAGATAACCCAATTCATATTTATTAGGTTACAATATGAATCAGCTGGTCAGGGGAATGAATATATATACACATTATGGTGTGCATATATCGGATTGATAAAAATCAATATATATATGTATAACAACAATTTCCTTTTTTTTTTTTTATTCAATTGCAAATTTAATTCATAAAGAACTTTGTGAAACCTTCCAATGCATTTCTTGTGCTTATTTATTTACGGAACTGCATTCCGAAGATTGGTAGGATAACTGAGTAGAAATGCAATGATAATCTGTGATTTTCCTTTAAAAGATTTTTAAAGAATTGTTCTCATAAGTATTATAATTTGTGCAGGCGTTGGAAAATCATGTCTTCTTTTGCAGTTCACTGACAAAAGATTTCAGCCTGTTCATGACTTAACCATTGGTGTTGAATTTGGGGCTAGAATGATCACAATTGACAACAAACCAATAAAACTACAGATATGGGACACGGTTTGTATTTGATGCTGTTGAGCTATTTATGTTCATTTCTTAATTTTAATGATTTAGTTCCAATTCTTGGAGTAGTTACTGCCCCAAATTTTAGATACTCCCAGGATCAACTGAATTCCTGTAAATGATTCTTTGATATAAATGACAGGCTGGCCAAGAATCATTCAGATCAATAACAAGGTCTTACTATAGAGGTGCAGCTGGGGCTCTGCTAGTTTACGACATCACTAGGTATGATTCCTTTTGGAGGTTGTGGGAGCATTTTCTTTCTTTTTTCTATCGTTCTAGAACTGAGAAGAACATGAAATGTCATATACTGATTGCTATGTACAAAGTTAGTTATTGTTCTTTGTTAGTGATCACCTCATACGTTTCCCTGAGATTGGTATATGTAGCGAAAGGTATGTGTACAAACCAAGCAATCTTTTGCTTATTGAACTTGAGTTCACCCAATATACTGCTACAGTTGTATAAACTATGTTTTGAGGCCTTTGGTTTATTTCTAATCTTTCAGAAAATGTGACTTTAAACCCTGAGCCCAGATGTTGTAATACAAGTTTAAAATAAGAATTTCACATACTGGAGTTTATTTCTGTCACAAATGGATAAAGCATATTAAATTATGACCTATCTCATAAAAATAAAGCACTGATTAGTAAACACAAGCAATTATTTCCATTTTTCTTTTCTAGGGTTTCAAAAAATGGCTTGTTCAAAATATTTATGATATTGTAGAACAATTCTATCTAACTAATTTTTTCCATTAGGTGCTCAACTTGATAAATAAGTTTCATCTAGTTAAGTTCAATCATTGCTACTCACTCCGCTTACTTCTTGAAAGGTTAAGCAGCGTACCTTCTCAATCTGGTTCTCATAAAATAGGTTGCTGCTCATAATAATAACCAATTTGGGGATGATTTGTTATGGCACCTAAAGAAATCTTAATCAGCTCTTGTTTCATTGTTTCCTTTTGCTAGACTTAAAGAAGGACCATTTGTTTTCAATGTTTCAGGAGGGAAACTTTTAACCACCTTGCCAGTTGGTTGGAAGATGCAAGGCAGCATGCAAATGCAAACATGACCATAATGCTCATAGGAAACAAGTGTGATTTATCTCATAGAAGGGCCGTCAGCACTGAGGAAGGGGAGCAATTTGCTAAGGAGCATGGCTTGATATTTATGGAGTGCTCTGCAAAAACTGCTACTAATGTTGAAGAGGTGATTGCAATTCTTCCCTTCAATGTGAAACAACTTTGGAGGATGTCTAATTTTAATTCTGCGGAAACCATGTATCTCTTTTATATATATAATTCAGATATTTCTTTCCTTTTGTTTCCTTAGGCGTTCATAAGTACCGCTGCAACAATCTATAAGAAGATTCAGGAAGGAGTATTTGATGTTTCAAACGAGGTATCTTTGTGAACTCTGTTTTTTTCTTTTTATTTATTTATCTTTATTTTTTTTGTTTCACTGTAAGAAGTTTCCGTCAGTTTCAATTAAAATTTTTTTTTCCTTCATTGAAGTTAGGATTCAGAATTAAGATTTGATCCAAGGAAAAAATTATTTTGTTTAGAACCACTCCTAAAAGCAAATTCCAATAAGTGCTGCTAGTTGTTGGCCTTCTTGATTTTATAAATCTTTGGGAATTGAAAAGATATATTCCATCAGTGAATTGTTTCCTTTACTTCGTCTATCCTTTTTGTAATTCCTATTCAATGTAAAAACCTTCTTCCCATTCGAGGAAGCCTGGTGTATTTCAACATCTTATTCAACTCTTTTGGTCTATGATTACTGTGCACACTCTAATTAACATTGTCCTTGTGGTGGTTTTTTGCTGAGCTCTGCAGGTTTTTGGGCCATTATTTATCTAATTATTGTCCTTTTGGTTTCTTTGCAGTCTTATGGGATCAAAGTTGGATACGGGGGTATTCCAGGACCATCAGGCGGAAGAGATGGAAGTGTTGTCCAAGGAGGGGGTTGTTGTAGTTGAAGTGGTTCTCGATGCTTGTCCTATTCCTGTGATTATGGTTGTGATTCATGTTCTAATATATTGCTCCTGGTTCTGCTTCTCTTTCTTTTTTTAGTCAACAATATGATGTGAAGAAAAAAGGCATAAAGATTTTAAGTACATAGACATTATTCTTTCTGGTCAGTTTTTCTTGTTCTGAACAATTTACGCATAACGTGCTGTGAATAGACTTCGACTTTTTATCCTTCGTTGAATCCATGTGTTCTGCTTGGTTTTTCTTATAATAAACCGTGCATAGATGTAAATTATGCATTTATGGCGCTTTATCTGAGAGTAAAAGTTAGTTTCTGCTCGAAACTCCAAACTCTACTATATTGAAGTACCCACCTTCTATCAAATTATGAATACCATAATAGAATTCTCGTTAGTTTTCTAAAACCCACAATCCCACACCTCCATCCACAAATCTAATACAAAACTCCAACAAAAATTTCTTCAAGCCTAACAATAATAGATGGCTCAACACTAGACAATCAAGGGGTAGTAGCAGAGTCATTCGAGATGACCAAAGCATCTGGATACTTCCACATAGCTCTTACAACGAATCATATGACAGATCAATTAACAGTTAGACAACAAGGTTTACAACTAGCATGCAATCTAAACATCCAAAAGCTCCATATTGAAACACATTCTCAAAACCATCATTAATTGGGACACTCAAATTTGCTTCCTTCTTACATGATTGCAGATTGCTCCTGCAGAAGATACAGCAGTGATGCTTACTAGAGAAGGAAACCATCTGGCTCATCTACTTGCAAAAATGGGCAAAGAAATAGAAACATCAATGGACAGACGCTATGCATTTTGCCTACTGTACAAATATATCATACTTATGCTTTCAATAATGATTGTTACAGTATATCTGAACCACGACTAATTGTAAACTTAACTGAGAATGTGCACTGGTCTCTTAAATCTGCTATTGATAAGTTTTTAATTTGAATAAATAAAATCACCTTATCCTACAAAAAGGAGGAAAAAAAAACATTTTTTTTAAACCTTAAGGTTAAAAACACGAAGGAGGAAATTTTTCAAAAGAAAATCATTTAACATTTTATCTTTCTTTGGCCAGCAGGTTCCTCCATTTATCCTTGAGATCAACAGGAGTACGGGTATCATGAAAAACATGTCGACCGAATTCCAATATTTTTCTCCAAGGAATATTTTTGCTCCCTATCCTTGAGTACTTCTGAACTCCTTCCTGTAAGTAAATAGTATTGAAAAGGTCAGAAACATTGCAGAACAAAAATTATATCATCTATATAAAAGTTTAAAGCACCTAACTTCCCCTAACAATAGAAAGAGGCCAAAAACAAGCTTAAAGAATAGAGGAGTCATTCTTACATTTGGAGAGTAAAAAAATCAAGAAAAGAATTCACCAGCGTTTACTTTAACTAATTCAATAATAACCTAATTTCAATAGAAACTTCTGAAAGACAATAGAGTGGCAGGCACCAAATAAGTGTTTGTACTTATGTTCTTTCTATAAAGCGCATCTAAAAAAATGGGGAACAAATGAACACATATGCCTTTGGAACAATGTTGCACTGATAACTTGAATATTGAGCAACAAATATCCCACCATTGGAATAAGTTGTCTTGGCAAAGCAAATAATAAGGATCTGGCTGAATAGAGAAAAGTTAATACTCTTATTTTGGTTTGTGATACAAGAAACAGAGAGCTGTTCAAGGAATCAATCATGTGCTTTAAGAGCATTTTTCCATTCTCAAAAACAGAACATGCTGCTGATTTTCAATTTTTTTTTTTTTTTTTTTTTTTTTTTTTTTTATGCTTTAGCTTGTTGTTCTGCTAATTTTTCTCTCAGGGAAAAAATGATAGGGTATTCACGCCAATCACACTTCTTCAACCAATTATTTTAGCTTAGTTATATAAAACAAATTCCATCAACTATTATCATACTTTTATATTGCTACTTTTCAAGCAAAACATCCTTCTCTAGATAAGCTTTGAAGCCCGTGCAGAATCTGCAGTAGTACAGCAAAACCTTTCTTATGCTATAAGAGTAATAACAGAATTGAAAAGTGGAAAATAATCTGCCAGGGCTATTGCCTAATCATATCATGGAGCCATACAATCAGGAGCAAATCAAATGGCTAGATAGAACATTGCATACCCTGAGCATTTCCTCCTCGCCATCTTCCCAAAGTAACTTCTTACGCCTTGGACAGGGAAACATATTTAGTGGACTGGGAAAATGAGAAAGGTTTAGATACCAAAGACTAAAGCTACACACAGTTATAAACATACATAGAAATTTATATTATAGGGTAATCAGGGAAACAACATTAGGTAAACGTGTACTCACAGTGCAAGATAAGGTTCCATATCTTGTTCCAACTCAGTAGGGACAGTCATCTCAAAAACTTGCTCCACATTAGTTCTCACTGCTGGAGATGAAATTCGACATGATCTTTCCAAACAAGCAGCATCAGAAGAAGAATCACCTCTTTTGTCATTCTTAATATGCTTACTAGCTGGAGTATTATCAGATCCTCTGCATGACATCTCCATACTTTTACACCCCTCATTTTCTTCTAAAGTTAACACCTGTGTTCCAGTGTCAGTGGAAAAGGAAGAAACCTTTTCTTGCACCTGGCACCTGAGATCATCTTCTCCTTCAATATGACCTTCGTCTTCCTCAACTAGATCTGTGTCATTATCTAAATCTTTGGCTGAGCTAGAAAAATAATTTTCCCTTCTGTGCTTTTCTCCTAAAAGAAAATCACTAAAATGGCTTTCATCCATGTGATTTTCATTAGTTCTTGCAGCAGCAGCAGAAGCATTGAGAATTTTATGATTCTCCAATTGATTTGATCTCCCAATTTCGACTATTTCAAAATGTTGCTTAGTCCTTTCATCATCTGAACATACATCTTGACCAGAAGCAACTATTGGTCCTGAAGGAGTTTGATACCCAGCTACAGCAAGGCAGTCATTCCACTCACTTTGGTGGGCATTATCACCATATTTACTAGATAGTGTCTTTTCCTTGCCTGAAAAAAAATCTTTACGTAGGAAATCTCTCCTAGCATTTTCAGGCACAAACTTGTCTTCTTGTCCCTCTTCAGGCTGAACAGAATTTTCCTGAAGAATAGCCTGATCCAGTATATTCTCATTGTCAAGATTGAAATTTTTCTTAACAGTATTCTGTAACTTATCCAACTCTTTCTGTTCTGATATTCCACCTTCATACATGTGTTTGTCTTCATTTAACATTTGCATGTCCATAAAACGTGACAAAGCATTCTTTCTTAAGAGAGCTTTTTCCCTTGCTTGCCGAAATTCTTCTGTGGCCCTCCGATAAGAACAGTATGGGCAATAGAAATTACCAACATCGTCAAATTTAGCTGGGAATCCAAGGCACTCCTCATGAACCGAAATTGGACAGCTGCTATCACTGCAAGGTAAAACCTTTCCCCCTCTATCACATTTTATACAAAAATCCTTTTCTAACCCACCCATATTTTATCAGTATCTTTGTTCAAGTTTCTCTTGTAGGTGTAACAGCTAAACTGCACAGAAATGACAAAAATCTCAATACCCAGACTCATAGGTCACAGAAGGCACTGCCAAAACTCATCACAAAGCTTAGATGACTTTACAATCATATCCTTTAGGTATCTTCTTAGCTTTATTCCAGAGAGATCATCATTCTACTAACCAATTGTGCAAGAAAATACATCGGCACAAAGAAAATTTACAAAATTCTGAAGCACTTCTTCCTTGACATCATACACTTGCCTATTACATCAATATGCAATTTTATTCTCATATATAAAACAAGCATCTTTTATAAAAGAAAATATCCTTTTAACATCAACCCATGTTTCAATAACAAAATTAGAAGAAAAATTTTCATAAAATAGAAAAATACCAAAATCAGCAAGCAAATTCAGAAACCCTTTTACTAGCAATATATAAGAGAAAATTGTCATGTCACTCCAAGTACAAAAAAGCATTGCATTTAAGGGGAGAAATAACAATAATAAGTTAATTCAATATACCAAGACTATATCCGCCATTTTTAACTTAATAAATCCGATTCCTACAAACCTTATAAAACGATTGTGCAATGCCAATAGAACCAGCACCTTCACTTCCACCATACCAGAGAAAAATAACAAAAGTAAGTTCACAACGTTTTCTTCTACATTGACTTATCATTTCCACTCAAAAACTGTATACGAATCAATGCAAATGAATTTCCTATACGAACCACGAAGTTGCTACATGGTATATGCCGATTAAAAGATAAAAAAGCACGCATGCATATATACAGTTCAGAAAAAGAGAAATCCAGGAAAATTACTGGTCAATCCGCAACGAAATTGAAAGAAGCTTTTTTATGTGGTGAACGGCCGAGGATTCGAGCTAATTTTTCTGGTTCCTTTCTTCTAGGACTTCCAATTTTAGGGCGCCTGAAATTCCAAATGTTTTCAGTTACAGGTCGGAAGTGAACTGGAGTTTTTTTTTTTTTTTTTTTTTTTGGTTTTGGTAAAAAGAAAGTAAACTGGAATTTAGTTCTATAGTTCTTTTAAAAAAAAAATCGGGTATTTGGTTTCGTCAGTTTTTTTTTAGGCATATTTGTCTCAAATCTATGAAATTAATCTCTCTCTCTATATATTTTTATAAATGGAATTAATCTATATATATATATATATATATATATATATATATATATATATATATACCTAAGGAATTAGGATTTGTCATTCGATCAAATTTATTAAATTTTTTATTGATAAATAAGTAATTGCAAGTTGTGTTTTTTTTCAATGTATATAGTGGAAAAAAAATATATTTACATATACGCTTGTCAATGATGGAGAAAACAAAGTAGAAAGAAAGGCGGAGAATACAAAAAAAAAAACAAACGTTTTACAAACAAAAAGCAAAACATTTTAATGTCGCTTTATCCCAAAAAAATCCTAAAACCTTCAAACCCTAAAAAGCATTAAAAATGATAAATAAATAGAACTTTAAAATAATTTATGAATTAAAATAAAATTAATAATTAATAATAATAAAATATATATAAAGTATATGTGAGTAAGGTTTTATAAGTGATAGTTTAGTACCATAAAAATAATATCTTCGACTACCATACTAGTTAAGCCTAGCATTTAGAGCCATATCATGGCCAACCCTTCTACATATTCAAGAGATTGAAAATGATGACTAGCTAGCAATCATATCCATAACCTTGATTACATGTGGATTTTAAAATTAGTGTATATTCTATTTTATAAGTATTGTAGCTATCTTTAGTCTAGGGTTTGTAAGCTTATCTTGTATCTCTCGGAGTTCATAGAAATATATTGAATTTTTCATTACGTGTGAGTAAATTATATTTACAATCTCTTGATAATCGAATTCTAACCCCACAATTTACTCTTGCATTCATTTAGCCATAAGTTGTATTTAGATTTAGTGTTATAGGGACCACTTTTTGTACCTCTCCAAACAACCTAATCAACATCAACTCTTTCACTAATAGGGATACTTAGAACACAGTTGGACATCTTCCTCCCTAAGACATTTCTCAATTTATTAGCATCTCATTTTGTTATGCCACTAATAAATAAATCACATACGATTATTATAGACCATCATGGAAAAAGTATTGGGAGCTTGGTCAAACCATTTTCTATCTCCAAACGTGTACTGTGCGGAAATGGAAGTGGTAATCCAAACTTTCACGATTGTTGATGAGCTATGTGTGAAGAAAGTGTCTTTTGAATCTAATTCGTTGGAGGTCACACTTGCGCTTAACAGATGAAGGATTTTGATGACTAGCAAGTGAAGGCTAATATTGATAAGGGTAGATCATTCTTGGCAAATCATCTTCTTTGGATTTGTAACATGTTAATAGAAAAGGTAACCGTAGCGCCCATAATTTAGCTCAATGGGTGAGGTTTTCTAATTTTTGTGGTGTTTGTTAATGTTAACAATCTCCCCTCTAGTATTTTTTGTGATGGGAATGATTCCGCTGTAACACCTTTTGCTGATGATGATATGAATGATCGACTCTACTTACCAAAAAAAAAAAAAAATCACATACCTTTTGAGGTGCATAGGTGCTATAAAACTTTGATAAATCACCAATATAAGAACATCACTTTTGTACAACCAATGATTGCTCTAAAACTAAATGTTCTCACCATTATCTACTCTTTTCCAATATAAGCCTTTTTAAGTAACTCTTTTCCATATATGAAGAGTTACTTGTCTCATTGCACTCGAGAAAACTACCATTTGGAGAATAGATAAGCTTCATAAATTTTCTTAGAAGAGAGGAGGATGACATTATAATTTTCCAATGTTGTTTAGTCAAGAGAAATTGATTGAAACTCCTAATATTTCCAAAATTTAATCCTTCTTGTTTTCTATTTTTGTAAACGTCCTCTTCTTTTAACATGATATGATATATGTACGAATAGTTTGGATCATCATCGATTGAACTAAAACAATCCATCCTTCTCGTGTAAAATGCTTTTCTTTACAACCATTGCAAATTCTATCCACAATATATTGAAAAACCTATTCTTTTTTTTTCTTCTAATCATAATGGGCAAGCCTACATACTTGTTATTTTTAGTTCCTTCAAAAATATGTAGCACGTTCTTGATCTCTTGTCTCTCGTATCATGAGCAATCTTCTTGTCAAAATATATATTTGATTTTTCGGAAGTTACTTTTTCGCTTGAATATTTCTTTTACTCCTGCAAAAGTTTATGAATATTATGAGCCATAGTGACATTTCTCTTTGCAGATAGTATAAAATCATCCACAAAAAAAAGCAAATAAGAGATTAAAGGGTCATCATAATAAATTTTGAATTTGTGGATCTCGTCCTTAAGTTTTTCCCCTTCTTTTTTTTTAGGTAAGCAAAGTCTTTCCCCTTCTGCACACATGACAAAGAGAAAGACTTATAAAGATTTTCCTTGACGACGGATACCTATACTAATATAATATAATATATATGAAGTCGACCATAAAATTAATATATTGTTTCTCTCTCTAAGAGTAGACTCTCCTTTTCTCTCTTCATGAGGTTCCGGTTCTCACTGGATTTCTTCTAGTTCACTTGAGCTTTCCATAGCTTGGGCATCCTTTGTTTTTGTTTTTAGTTCTCTTCTCGGTTCTCCATTTTTCTCTCCCTCCCTTTTCTTCCTCCTTTTTCTTTTACTCCTTTTTCTGGTTTCTGTTTGTCCTTGTTTTGATGGAGCAGGGGTCTCCTTCGGCATTTAATATAGATGATGACTTACTAGATCTCACAATCAATGACCCACAAACTACATCCTTTAATGACCTTACCCTCATTGGGTTGGTGTATTCAGAAAAGTTGGTCAACTTCAAGGCCATTAAAGCAATCCTCCTGAATGTTTGAGACTTTGGATCAAAAATTCAAGTTTCGATATCTGGATAGAAATAAATTTGCCTGTGTTTTTCCTAACACTGCTGTCAAAGATAGGGTCTTGGATTTTTGTCCTTGGGCTATCAAAGGACATATTATTATTCTGAAACAATGGAAGCCTTCTCTCTCCTTAGAGGAACTATCCTTTCAAAGCATAGCCCTTTTTGGGTGCAGGTACACAACATTCCACTCAACAGGATGAATATGGAAAATGCAGCAAAGTTTGGAAATTTTATTGGGTCCTTTTTTAGGGTGGATAAAGGAATGTCCGAGAACAGACTCAAAGGCTACTTACGGATACAGGTTCATGTAGATGTAGCGAAAAGTTTAAAATCGGGAGCTTTTTTCACCACTGAAGATGGAACTATTCGTTGGCTTGCTTTTAAGTATGAAAGGTTATCGGATTTTTGTTTCAACTGTGGCAAACTGGGACATGTGGCAGCTGGATGCTCTTCCGAGCTAGTCCCAACCTTTGGTGTTATGGATCCCCGGACAGCTTTTGGTCCTTGGATGAGAGTTCATGGAGGTAGGACATCTTTTGGTGGGTGGTCCCATTCTCCACCGATGCCAGAGGAAGAACGGCGGGCGAGTCCGACAATTTACCCAGATGGTGGTAACAATGTAGTCAACCAGGACCCGGAAATGGGGACGAGTGATCTCCACCGTTCATTGGCTTTATTCGTATCCCCCGAAAACCCTAGATCTACCGAACCCAAAACCCCTTCCACTGATATTTCTATTATACATAATATACCCCACTTTCCACCTACAAACCACCATATTGGTGTTTTGGACCCTCTTAGCATTTTGTCTGGTCAACCCACTACTTTTTTGTACCCTCAACCCAACCCATCCACTGACCCAATTGCAAACCCAAATCTACCTATGCACCCAGTCTTCTCTAGTCAACTAAACCAAACCGATTTCCAAGTCAACCAGACATGTACTACCCCACCCTCTATTCTTACCCACCTGCAGAGGTCAAACTCTACTAATTTCTGCGGAGTTAAGAGGATCCTAAATTCTGAAGTGTTTTTAGAAAATAAATGCAGAAATGGAGGAGAAGGTCGGAGTTTTAATATGCAGACCAAGCACAAACTCGGATGATGTTAAGGTGATCTCTATGGATCTGGACGAGACATCCTCGCAGTCTCAATCTCGGTTCATCCAAGGTATGCAAGTTTCCAAGCCTGCAATTTCGATTTCGAATCAAGATGAATTGCCTGCCTCCCCTCCCCTTCAAACTGGAATTGTACTTAGGAGACGTTTAATTCATGTGAAGAGGGCAGCCAGGGCTTCGAATTCCGGACAACGGTTTTTTCAAGTTGATGTTTCTCAATCTATTGATTCTTCCTTTGTTTCTAATGTGGCTGGGGTGGCGGGCCTTACACCGCCCCCACCCTCCAAATGAGTACCCTTTTCCGGAATTGTAGAGGTCTAGGTCAAGCCTCTGCAATTCGAGCCCTCAGAGAATTTTGTAATTCTCATAGACCTTCTGTTGTTTTTCTTTCCGAAGTGAAATTGAATAAT
Source organism: Cynanchum wilfordii (assembly GCA_025388415.1). Taxonomy (NCBI): domain Eukaryota; kingdom Viridiplantae; phylum Streptophyta; class Magnoliopsida; order Gentianales; family Apocynaceae; genus Cynanchum; species Cynanchum wilfordii. The sequence continues at coordinate 71,291 of JAHSUH010001292.1, read as the reverse complement.
TTTGATAAAGTTCGTATTATTGTTTTTAGCTTGGGTTTTGATGATTTTTACCTGGTTCCCTCTATTGGGTCTTCCGGAGGACTTATGCTTTGTTGGAAAAAAATCATGCATATCCAAATTGTTTCTTCTTCATGTAATTTTATTTCTGCTTTGGTTCTCAACCACCCCACAGATAGCCCTTGGCTACTCACTGGTATTTATGGTCCACCTAGTCCTATTCATAAGGATGATTTTTGGGAGTCCTTGCACAAAATTGGTGAAGCCTTTGAGGGTCCTTGGTGTGTTGCTTTGGAGATTTTAATGCCATTTTGGACCAAAAGGATAAATTAGGCGGTCGGATTTTTACTTCCGGCGGTGTCTGTAAATTTAGGAAATGGGTTGATGATCCGGGTCTTATTGACATTGGCTACATTGGCAATCCTTTTACATGGAATAACCGTAGGGCAGGCAAGGCCAACATTCAAGAGCGGTTAGACAGATGTTTTGGTAACTCTTCTTGGAGACTTTTATTCTCCTCTGCCACGGTTAAACACTTGACAGCCTTAAGCTCGGACCACAAACCAATCCTCCTACATACTGCTGCTTCCTCATTTTAGTCGACCTAAGCCTTTTCGTTTTGAAGGAATGTGGTTAAGGGACCCCTCCGTTGGCCTTGTTGTTACTCATGCTTGGCAAAAAGGTTCCAGCTTTCCCAATATTTCCCAATTTATGACCCACCTGAAGTACACGAAAGTTGCTTTGAAAGAATGGAATAGAACATGCTTTGGGCATGTGCAAACAAGGATTGCTGAGATTAAATGCATTATAGAACACCTCCAAAGTCTCCCTCAAACTTCTACTACTCTTTCCCGCGAAGAGATTGCCTGTAGTGAACTAGATGAAATCCTTATGCGAGAACGAATTTTATGGAGAGAGAAGGCAAAAGCCAAGTGGCTTGCTGAAGGAGATGCCAATACTCATTTCTTTCATGTTTCCACTATCTCACATCGCAGGTATAATCATATTCACCACATCTTTGATCCTGTTGATGGTAGAATAGATGATCCCGATAATTTCGGAAAGCTATTTGTTGATTATTACTCTAACCTGTTCCACAGTGGAGCACATTTTTTTCCTCTTGATTTGCAGGGCTTAATCTCTCCGTCTATCCAACACTCCTTCAATGTTGCACTCATGGTTGTTCCCGAGTGGCGGGAAATCAAACAAGCTATCAATGCTATGAATGGAAACAAGAGTCCAGGACCGGATGGGATGAATACTACTTTTTACAAACATTTCCGGGGTACGATCGGTGATGATGTTATTAGTGCTATCCAAAGTTTCTTCACAGGTTCCAAGTTGAGCAGGGCAGTTAACCACACCTTTTTGACCCTTATTCCAAAGAGGGTTGCAGCAAATAAGGTGGAGCAATTCCGACCTATTGCTTTGTGCAATGTAATTTATAAGGTCATTACGAAAATCCTGGCTACCCGACTCAAACCTCTGCTTGATAGCCTCATTCATCCATCACAGGCTGCATTTATTCCTCAAAGATCGATTTTGGATAATGTGATTATCAATCACGAAATCATGAGTTATTTTAAGTCTAGAAAAGGAAAAAAGGGATACATGGCAGTAAAGGTGGATATGGCAAAGGCCTACGACATGGTGGAGTGGGATATTCTCTTACATATCCTCGCATCTCATGGGATTGATAGTGGTTGCATCAAACTTATAAGGCAATGTGTATCTACTGCTCACTTTTCTGTGTTGGTCAATGGTTCTCCATATGGTTTTTTCCCTAGTTCCCGAGGCATTAGACAAGGCGACCCCCTCTCCCCTGCACTTTTCACATTTTTATCGGATGTCCTTTCTCGGATACTGGCTCGCGCAGAGGTCGGAGGCAAAATCAGCGGAGTTAAAGTTTCTCGGACGTCTCCTCGTATCACACATCTTATGTATGCAGATGATTTAGTTATCTACTGTAAAGCTGACATAGATGAGGCTCAAGAAATCAAAAACTGTTTGAATATGTATTGTTCCTGGACTGGCCAATGCATTAATTGGGAAAAATCGGACATTCATTTCAGCCCCAATGTCCCCAGAAATGTGAAGAATGGTATCTGCAATCTGCTGAGCATGAAAGAGTGCTCACATAATGGAAAATATCTTGGCAGCCCCTTTTGTAAATTCAGTCACAAGGTAGCAAATTTCTCATACATAGCTGAAAAGTTAGCTTCGAAGTTGGCAGGCTGGAAAGCCAAGAACTTATCAATGGCTGGTAGAAACATTTTACTCAAAACAGTCGCTTTGGCCATTCCATCTTATGTCATGCAGGTCTTCTTTCTGCCGGTGGCTGTTTGTGACAGATTGGATAGATTATCTAGAAGATTTTTATGGGGAGCAAAGGACTCGGGGGAAAGAACTCTTATTCTTCGGGCTTGGGATAATGTTTGCACTCCTAAGCAGGTTGGGGGACTTGGCATTCGAAGGGCAAGAGATATGAACATTGCATACATCACAAAATTGGCTTGGAAGGTCTGCACCGAACCACAAAGAACTTGGGTTAAGCTTGTTAGATCGAAATATTTACGGGGAAGGAGAGTGATGGACTTTCAAAGGACTGCCAAGGCAGCCTCGTGGGTTTGGAATGTGATCAAGAATTGTAAAGATTCACTGGATAAGGGGCTTTGTTTCAAGATTGGGCAGCACTCTTCGACCGGAATACGTGAGGATCCCTGGATCCCGGATCTGCCGGAGTTCAAGGTACCTGCTGATATAATCATTCCGGAACAATTTCATTTGGTGTCCGACCTTATGACGGAGGATAAATTAAGCTGGGATGAAGGTACTTTACTTTCTATATTCCCCTCTAATGTTTGTAGGATTATTCTTAGTATTCCTATTTTCCTTGGGGAACATGATGAGTTCGTTTGGTGTCCCTCTAAGTCGGGGAAATTCACCGTGAGATCATCTTATAGAGAAAACAATCGTTTGCGATTTAGTTGTGCATCTTGTATTGATACTAAACTGTGGATTTTATTGTGGAAGTCCAGCTTGCATGAGAGGCATAAACTGTTGGTGTGGAAGTTACTGAATCGGGCTATGCCTACTAAGGAACGAATAAAAAATTTTATTCCACTAGGTGATTTATGCTGTTTTTTATGTGGCAATTCAAATGAATCCGTTGACCATTTGCTTTTTGAGTGCCCTATTGCAGTCCTCTGTTGGTTACAATCGCCTTGGCAAATTAGAATTTCTCATTTTGCTGCTCTGGGATGGCGGAAATGGATGGCCTTTTTGTTGGATATGGACAATGACTTCCCTCTGGAAGGCTGCGGAAAAGCAAAGGATGATGCATTATGGTATTGTTCTAATCGAACAAATTTGGTGGACTCGAAATAGAATTCGAATTGGAGCTGCTGCTCCGGACTGGACTGTTTTTGCTAGTAATGTACTTCGTTTGAGTAAACAATATTGGGAGGCTGGAATCAAGAGGAAAACTAACAGTAGTAAACATCTTTGTGTTGATTCTTGGATCCCGCCTCGGTTGGGTAACTATAAGTTTAATTTTGATGTAGCTTTGGCGGATAACCGTGCAGTCTCTGCTATTGTGCTCAGAAATCATGATGGCATAGTTTTGGGGGCTTGGACCAACCACTTTTTTTCTTGTAATTCCTTTTGCGCGGAGATGGAAGCGGCTGTCCAAGCTTTTGATATTGCTGAGGATATGAAGTTTCGTGAGGTTGCTTTTTAAGGTGACGCGTTGCAGGTTATTCTCTCTTTGCGTGGTATGGATCAATTCTCTGACTGGAGAGCACAACCAAATATTTCTAAAGGAAGAAGTTTTTTGCGTAATCACTCTTTTTGGAGCATCAAACATGTGTATCGTAATTGTAATTTTGTAGCTCATAAACTTGCTGCTTGGGCTAAATCCTCTTCGTTTATGGAAAACTTGATATTACCACTATCCCTCCCGAGGTTCTGTGTGACCGAGGAGGAACTGATGACTGTTTAGTCGATGATGCTATTAATGAAATATGATTTATTATTTACCAAAAAAAAAATAAATATAATATAATATATATATAGATAGAGAGAGAGAGAGAGAGAAAACAACTTATTAGTCATCCTAAATTAGATTGCTAGGATGGCAATGGACCGGACTCTTTTAAGAGGAAGGTCATACAGTTAGCACGTGCCAGCAGCAGCCCTATTATCTCAATTGGGCACCGCATACTAAATCTTTTTCTCCTCTCCCTTGTCAGTATTCTTCTTCTTCTTCTACTCCTTCAGTTGGGCAACCTCGCAGTATTCATGACCCCAAACCCTAATCTTTGATCTCATATCTAATCTTTCCAACCCTTAATCTAATTTCTGCAACTTTTCAGAATCGGTTTTACATATATACAAAGACTTATACCGTGCTTTCTGTACATAATCGTACGCGCAGAAATCAAGTTTGCTTTGTCGGCAAAATATTGCTCAATTTCTGAATTTGAAGTGGTTTAATTATTAGTCGGAGGATGGTTAGTTCTATCTTTACTTCAACCTTTTTGGTTTAACCTTTTGTAGTGAATTTGCATCATCCTTGTTGTTGTTATTATTATTATTATTATTATTATTATTATTATTATTATTTAACAGGGTGAGGATGGGAAGGGGTTTAGGTTGGATTTGCAAAGAGTTTTACTTCTGGAAATTTTAGAATTTGATTTTTATCGCTGATTTTTCGGAGCTTGACTGGGATTGCTTCTATTCTGTGTGTATGTGTGGAATTTAATGTGTTTTATTGTCATGGTAGAAATTTGTGTAATTTTCGTTATTTTTATTTGCAGGGTAGCAGAGGAAGAGATAAATTTCGCCGGGAAATCTCTTCAAGGTCTGAAGAGAAAGGCCATAACGTCCGGAGTAATCCACCATCAAGACACCTCTGGATTGGGAATCTTTCTCATAGTTTAGATGAGAATACCTTGGCTCGTCAGTTCCTACAGTTTGGTGAGCTCGAGAGTATTGCATTTCAACCCGGTCGTAGCTATGCTTTCCTTAATTTTAAGAACGAGGATGATGCTTATGCTGCCATAAGAGAACTCCAAGGGTTTAGTGTTGCTGGCAACCCACTTAGAATTGAGTTTGCAAAGGCGGTTAGTTTTGACAACTTTTGTCTAATTTACTTTCACTGCTATTGTATACAGTTGAAGTATGGACCTTTGGTATATAATGATAATGGTAAATATGCTCAGAGGCTTCTCAACCTAGTTGTTTAAGATACAATATACCGTTCCTTCTTTATTCTGATATTTTTAGAATAACAGAAGGAAACAAAAATCAGAGAAATAGAGGTATGCATTTCAATCCCATCCCATCCTTGTCCATGGCACTATTTTATGCATACTCGGAATCAACAGGCTCTGCACAACTCCAAACAAGATTTTACACTCCATAGCTGAACTATAAAGAAAGCAAAATAGGAAACATAATCATCTGAGAATTATTGCATCATCTTTGCAGCAGTGATAAAATCTATTGAAGGTTGGATCTAGCACAACTGGTGCCATCATCTTTACATAATTGCATATATAATTCTACAAACTTAAGCATGATATTGGTAAATAAGGAGACAAGGGATTTCTTCCAGTGGGTATCCATTTATCAACCTGCACCTTCCAAGTCAACATTGTAATTCATAACACCTCTTGCTGTTTGTCTCCTATGCCCTTTGACATTTCATTAAAAAATCTTGATCACGTCATTAACATTGTTTCTACAGTCTGGTATTGGGTGATTACTAATACATTTGTGCAATCATAAAGTTATAGATGGTGCACTAAGATACTGAACATATGCAGTTTTTCACAGCTTTAGTTCCTTCTGATGTTTATTGGCTTTCGTTTTCCTATTCTGTTCATCCTTGAAGAGAATCCTATAAGCGCAATAGCTGATGTTTCAAGATGCCTTTTAATATTTTTCTGTTCAAAGACATGCTCTTGTCTGAACGTGTTTTTTATTTTATAGGCTTATTTGAGTTTTAAATTACTCTTTTTGGTCTTTATCTTTAGAAATTTGGTGCAAACTAAATCTCCTAGAGAGTTGTTATGGGAATGTGATAAATTAAAATAAGTATAAATCTATTCTCTGTCTGCTTTTTCTGAATTCTAAATTAAATGTGCTGGCTAACTTTAGCTGCCAAAGACTTTTGATGTGCTTAACTATGTTGCTGTTTCAATCTTAGTTCATTTGAACGTACATCCTTGCAGTTGTTCCTTTGATATTAAAAGTAATCACCTTGAGGAATCAGATAATATGCAAACATTGATTAAGATATGCAATCCTTTCAGAACAAAATCCATGTTGTCTGATGGCAATCCAGGTCTACTGTTTTCTATCAATCGCAAAAGCAACTGCCGCTGCAGTATCATAATTTCTGGGAGCAACAAAAATAGCAACTTCTATATAACATATCGAACTCTGCAATTTGTTAAGCCAGTTATTTGATTTTCTAGGAATGTCAGAAATAGATACTGAATGGCACACTTTAAGTGTATATTAACTAGTTTAAAAACGGTGTTATAATTTTAGTTGTTAATGATTGAACACTTTTGTCAAGGAAGAGAAAAATTTTCTGGACTTTATAAGCTTCTGTCCCTCTTCTACCAGGAAATGCAATCATAGCAGATACTAGTGCTCTATATATGTACCCTTCACATGGATAAAATAGCAAAATAGATTTCTAAAAGATGTATTATAGGAGGCAAAAACAAATAAATCTTTAACGACTGATCTTTCTTGTTTTTCTGGTGACAACCTCATGAGCTTTGAGCAGTAAATTGCAACATATAGCATTCTACACTGAGAGCATCAATGCAGCCATTCAATCTTATTATAAATCTAAAGCTTCTATGACCTAAAGAAACCCGGATGCTGTTTCCAAAACAAATGATAGCAAAACAATTCATATCACATGAAAGGGATATAACTATTATGGTGATTGTTTGAAAAAATATGGTGATGGATTTGCATAAGCTTTTATAACTAGTGAAAATTGTGAATTGTACCTATTTGAGTTATTAAGAATGAAACCTGAAGCTTGTGCCTCCAATATGTATAAACTCATTCAGGAAAACAAGATGGATTATGAAGATTCAGCCTCAAACTTGTGCTTTTCCTTCTAAATACTGCCTTGAAAAAACTCAGATAGCAAGTAGGTTGGACTTCTTCCCAGTAAATAAGGGGATGAGAAAAGGATAAAGATTCCATCTCTAGTTAATAGAGTATCTTTTTTTCCTATTGACTTTAGCATTTGATATTTGATTACAGGAGGTTACTTAGGATAATTAATTTGGAAAGAAACTGTGTTATTCATAACAATTCCAAAATCTGCACTGTAATTTTTTACATCACTTGAATGAAGATTGACTTTTATTGGTTGAAAGTGGAAAGCAAATATTAATAATAATTATCCAGTCCAGCTGCATATGCAGTGGCAACAAAAATATGCTGTAGTGGCTGGAAGATCTTTGTTGGAATAGAGGTAGACTTAGGATAAGTTTTCAAATATAGAATCAATTGGTATTTCCAGACTCAGCAATGTAGCATATCTTGCTGTTCATGTTTGCAACACTGGATTTCATCCTGTATAGTTTGTTGTACATCCGGATAACAACTCTCAGGCATATTTCCTCACCTTATAAGCAGTCTAGCAAAGATATATCATTGACTGCTGCAACACAAGAAATACAACTTTTGCAATGAAATTCAATGCTACAAGAAATCAATTGATAGCATTAATTCCATATCATTATCCTTCAGCATGGCTATGTGATCGTTCTGGGATTTTTACCAACCCCAAGTATTTTCCCTCTCTACTATCATGAAATCAAGCCAATGTGTCCCATCTCTTTTTCACAAAATCCTAAGAATTTCAGAGAAAAAGGAATGGAGCCTTTCTTTCTTTGTTTGCAAAGCCATATGCTTTTGTAAATTCAGAGAGGAGGTAGAGAATGAGGACTCATGTTACTCGTCATCATCCAACATGCACTCACTGATTTTGGGATTTAAGTTATCTACTAAGGCAACTCAAGAGGGCAGTTTAAGTAATCTGAAAAGTCTACGTGGCATTTGATAAATGCTGCAAAATTCCTCTGCACTTTTTTATTTGATCTTGTGCTTTTGGATTGATCTTCATGTTGTTGGTTGACTTGTGCTTGAAGGAAATTCACTTGATTGTTTGTAATTCTGTTTGGGGATGTGATACTTCTTTTTTGCTGGGTATATGAGGATGTGATACACTTGTTAGAATCTTGCTTTTTTTAAGGTTGTGCTTTTGTGTTGAATTTTATACTCTTAATGAAATTAGTAGTAGAAAGTAAGCAATAATTCTTGCAGTAGGCTTGGTCTGGTTGGGATAAGAAGTACGATATGATAGGGAAGGAAGTAACTATATACTTATTTGATTTACAATGTCTTGTTAGGAATTAAAAGACGTTACACCTTCCTGAATGTAAACACTACCACTTCCTTTCTCCTTCCCACCATTTTCCCTTACCCCTCCCCTTCCATGAACCAAAGTTAGCCTTAATCTTCCAGAATATAGAACCTCTACTAAAAGCATTGTTGGTGATTTTACTGGTATATGAATGTTCATTTGGATTGACATAAAGTCTGTATACCTGCAGGGTGATTCCAAATGAATTTCCTGCTAGTTGTCATCAGTTTTGTTTAAGAGATAATGTTCATTATGGTCTTTTTAGTAGTACTCTTTTCTTTCATAGTGCATTAGGGAACTGGTGCAGATACCTTGTGTTACTAATTCTAATCCCTTCAGTAACTTTGGAGGAGGAGGGAAGCCACTATAGTGTAGATGGAAGGAATGTTTTCATGAAATTCAATCCTTTCTCTTTTTTTATTTTTTTATAGGACAATTGGAAGTTGGTAAAACCAAGCATGACAAACTGCATTGACCAGCACAAGTTGTTTCCTTATGGATAAGTGGTATCAGATGTTTGTGTTCTTTCCAATTACCTCCCTGGTCATGTGGGTTCCTTGTCTGCATGTATAATGTTTGTCAAGGATGCTCTTAGGTGCAAAGGTGCAGCCTTTTTTCAGTAAAAGTGCGTCAAACCCTCTCAGGTGATGATTATCTAAGATGGCAGCTTTTTGTGCCCTTCCTACAGCTTTAGGCATCATCATGGAGCACTTAAGTAGACGTATCCTCTTGAGTTTATATTTTCTGCGTAAAAGGTCTAAAATCCCTCTCTGATAAATTTTAATCTTAATTAATCCCTTGATAATAGAAGAAAAATAAACTCAAAAGCCCTTCTAAAGTTGCCAGTGTTGCCAGCATTATCTGACTTGGATGATTATTCATTATTCATGAATTTTCTATTGATGATTGTTGTTTTGAGGAGATTAGGGGATTATTGATCTATCTTACTACTTAGAAGTTAGGGAAAGTTTTTGATTGCCCTACTTAACCTTTTTTCTTGTGTGCTTATTTAATAGAATTATTTACTTCTATGCTTTTTTTTAAGGTTAATTGAATTATTAGTTACTAATAACATATATAAATATATATATACATGTACACCTTACTTTGCACCTTGTCTCTAAGCTATGCAAGGGCTCTAAGTGCCTTGAGTGTTCTTATAGCCCCTGACCACACTGGGCATTTGTACTGATCAGGGCAGAGAGAATGCAATACAGCACAAAATTTGCCCTTTGTTGTCGCTTTTGCATATTTGTGTATGCTATGATCCTTGTAACCTGAAGAGCATTATGTTATCTGTGCTGCTGGCTTTGTGAATTGAATTTATATGTTTTCATTTTTGTTCTTGTTCTAGATGATGCAGATTATAAGGAACAACTCCAACGATAGTTACACTTCTATAAGTAACAATCTTTTGATGGCTCTAACGTCATAAATGTTGTGCTTTGCCTCTCTCTTTTGTATTTGGGGTGGTAATGTGTGAACTTCCTTAGGTGTTGTTTCTTCATTGTTTGATATTCTTTGGTGTCGTATCTTCTGCTCCTCCTGAAAAATTTTTAAGTATGGAAAAGTGTCCATAACTGTTCTTTGTAGAAGTATAACTGTATCACTGTTCTTGTTCATAATTCATTGGTATCATTTAAAGATGAGGTTTCTGAACCTGTTCTTTCCTCTTATTTGTCCTAGGCGCAACATACTGCTTCAATCAACCTAGTAAATTTTGGCTCTTAGTTTATGCATGCTGGGTTGTTGTCTTATATTGCAACTAAAAGTCCTTCTGAACCATTGTAAGTAAAATTGAAAAGCATATGATTATGCTCTGAAGGCATTTTTGCATTGCAGGAAAAATCTACATCGCGAGATGATGACTACCTGCAACACCGAGAACAGCGCTCTGTAGTAAGAGCGTCGCCTTATCCCCAGCGAGACTCGAGAGCACGCCGTTCTAGTCCCAATGCAGAAAACTCCAAGATGACGGATAAAAATGGAGAACCCAGTGAGGTATTATGGATCGGTTTTCCTGCCCAACTAAAAGTGGATGAATTCATTTTAAGGAAAGCATTTGCACCATTTGGAGAGATAGATAAGATTACTGCATTTCCTGGCCGCACTTATGCTTTTGTTCGGTATAGAAATGTATTGGCTGCCTGTAGAGCAAAAGAAACTCTTCAGGGTAAATTATTTGGCAATCCTCGTGTACATATTTGCTTTGCCAAAAGTGAATCTGGAACTACAACCAGAGAAAGGAACTCATCAAACACTCCCCCATCTCCACCCTTCCGTGGCTATGCATCTGAGAAATTTCGTCATGATAGGGATTATAGAAACATAGATGGGGATATGATGAGGTATTCTCCTAGTTACTTGTCAAATCGTGAACCTGATGATCCTGATATAGTTAATTTTGGGAGAAAGAATAATGCCTGGGCAGCAGGTGATGGCGCATTTGAACGCAGGAGGTTCCCTGATTTAGGCTCTGAACGTGTATTACCAGGAAACATGTATGAGCCTCGAAATAGTCCTTCAAGGGACAGAATTAGTCACTTTCAGGAGCTTTCTCCTGATCGATTCTCTCGTCAAGGTCCAGAATATGACGATCCTTATGATTTGCCAGAGGATCCAATGCTATTTCATGAAGTCAAGAAATTGAAAACCTCCGCCTTCCCTTCACAGAATGAGCTCCCCGAGTATCCATTCAGTCATTCAGGACAAGGAAATCATATACCTTCTAAGGCATTTCCAGATTATCAGCCTGATTCATATGGGAAGAGTTTAGATCCAGAACCCTTTGGTTATAGACAGATTCCAAACCGTCAGACAAAATCAGTCCAAGGTTATGGGGAGCGTAGTGACCCAAGGAGTATATCTTATGATAGCCTTCATATGAGCTCTGTTCCAATTTCAACATACCCTGAACAACAGAGATTGGCCTCTGATTCACTTGTCTTCTCCAAGAAGGAAGAGTGGAAATGGGAAGGAACTATAGCTAAAGGAGGAACTCCTGTATGTCGTGCTCGTTGCTTTCCTGTGGGTAAAGAGCTGGACATGAAGTTGTAAGTATTAAACTTATCATTTTCTGGTACCTCTGGAGCACTTGAAATTTATTACTCTGTACAAAAATTTAGAGATCTTTAAGATGTTCCTTGTTTCTCTTTTGATTATATCACCATCTATGCTTGTTCTGCTTGCATCACGTCTATGTTTAAACAATACTTGTCCTCATGGTTTCTATTCTCTCTATCCTGTCATATGTCAAATAGATATACTTAAGTGAAGTGATCTTGTTCCAGATGGATATGTGGATCTTGAAAAGTAAGAAAATTTAGAGATGAAAAGGTGAGATTGATCAGGAAGTTTAGTTGTAATGAATAAAAGATCAAAGGAATTGTCATAAATTCATGAGTTACCAGAATTATATATATTTATGTGCTGTTTCCCAAATATTCTTCTTCTTTGGGTCAGCTGCAATAGGTTAAGACAGAATTTTCAAATTGTGAGGCAACAAATTCATTCTTCTGTGTACAATTGTTTACTCAATGAAGTGTGTCTGTCCTAATAAACAAAGTCAGATCTCTCACAATATACCATCTGAACATTACAGGCCTGAATACTTAGACTGCACTGCCAGAACTGGTTTGGACATGCTTTCAAAGCATTACTATCAAGCAGCTGGTTCTTGGGTGGTATTCTTTGTTCCTGCAAGTGATCCCGATATGGTATTTTACAATGAATTTATGACCTATCTGGGAGAGAAACAACGAGCAGCTGTTGCCAAATTAGATGACATAAACACATTATTTCTTGTCCCTCCTTCAGAATTCTCTGAGAAAGTACTGAAAGTACCGGGAAGAATGAGCATCTCTGGTGTTGTTCTGAGGCTGGAGCAACCTGGTTTGACCTACGGGTCTTTTCCTCATCATCATCAGCAAGAAAAAAGCGAGCCAAATTTTGCATCTTTGCAAGGAGGGGATCTGCCATTAGCTATACAGCAAGCATCGCCTTCAGGGCCTTATCCATCAGTATCTGCATTACAAAATTTTGAGAGACCTGGAGTTGGAAATGTTTCTTTCGCAGGTACATTCTCTGCAGGACCTTCAGGTGCATCACATGCAAGACCTGCTGGTGGAGATTTGCCTGAACACGAATATGCACTTCATCGGCACAATACGGCAATTGCATCCGGCTGGTCTTCTCATGATATGGAAAACTCAACTTCAAACCCTAGGAATATTGCATCACTGAACATCCCGAATCCTGTAAGTAGGACTAGCAGCCAGCAGCCTGTTCAAGAAAACTCTCCCATCCCGTCATCCATTCCAGCGGCTGTTCTTCAGCCTGAGCAACTTGCACAGCTGGCAACTTCTCTTCTTGGACACCAGAGGCAACCAGGGGCTGTACAAACATCAACATCAACATCAACATCAACATCCTCTGATTGGGCACATCAAAAATATTTGTTACCAAATAATCAGGTTTCTTCTGAGATTCCATCATCCCAATATGCTCAAATACTGCAGCAGCAACAGCAACAGCAGCAGATGATTTCAAACATGTCCCCTGCAACTCAAAAAGAGTTTCAGACTGGTTCTCAGGTAAATCAACAACAGCCACAATATCCGGCACAAGAAGAAGGTGACACAGAGAAACGCTTGCAGGCAACTTTGCAGTATGCGGCAGCTCTTCTTCAGCAAATACAACAGCGACCTAAGGAATGAATAACATTAACAATTTTTTTTCAAGGAAAAAAAAAAAAAAAAAAAAAAAAAGAGAGGATTGTATGTTGTGGTGTTAGTTAATGGAAGGTATATATATACCACTGTTTTTGGTTAATACAGATTGAAGTGAGCTGGATAGATTATTATTATTCCTGCCTCGTTGAATGTTTTGTTAGCACTTGTGTTTCTGGCAGTAATAATTTGCAAAATTATTCTTTGTAAACGCAAATGGTTACCACCAGCTTTGGGTAAAACCCAATTTTCTACCAAACATGAATGATTAACTTATTTTTCAGTAACAAATTTTACATACGTTGTTTTTCTTTCCTAGATACACACAAAAGCATCTTCTCTCAATATTGAGCACTTGTTTACAAAAGAATTGGCAGTTTTACATACAAAAAGAATGGAAATGAATTGCAAAGTTGCACAGCAGTATACATACATAAAAAGAATGGCTAAAAGTACAGGTAAGTTGATGAGTCCATTTCATTGGTAGTTGTATCTCGGCAGAGAATAGATCTGGCTTCAGTTATTGATCGAGGTGGCTCAACATCTTTCTCTAGTAGAGCTTTTCCTTGTAATCTCTGCATCTGTGAAGCAAATATATCGTCTAGAATCTGTAAAAACACAAAAGCACACCCTTAACAAGATCATCATCAATTTCTAGAAATTTTTTACTGCAACTGCTGTAGTATGATGTTACTTACCCCAAGTGCATGATAAGATCCATTGTACCAGACTCTATTTTCTTTCCTGCCCTCCAGAAACTTAACTACAATCTAATCAAACAGAAGAACAACTCAAGGATGAGAACATGAATATATATATATATATACATGGATAATGAACTCATGGAACCACCTTTGATTATTATATTTCTTACCTGTCCCATTTTATCCCAAAATCCACGACAAATTGCTACAAATGTTCGACTTGTAAAAACCTCATGCAAATTGGATATGGAATCTGATAGTTGTGTATTCAACATTTGCATTCTTTCACGGATCTGAGCTTCTCCATCTGTTATTTTTGTTTCCTCCAGGATCCTTTGTAACCTCGTGTTACGACTAGCTTGTATCTGATGAAGCACAGTTTATTTTACTTTGCAATCACAAGTTTTTTGCACATACATAAACTGTATATCAATCAAATTGGTGTGATCCTATATATATATATCATCCCAACTATGTGAAAAGAAAAAACACTACATTGAAAAGGTATGAGGAGATAGAAGAGGCCTTACATTGTTTGCAAGTTTCACCACTATTGCTTGCATGTAGTTCTTGTACTTGGTTTTTAGTAACACTGTAACACCATTTATCTGCTCACCAAAACTGTACTTCTTCTCCACATTGAATGGCAGATATGATGCCCATGCCTTGAGGATGTCCTCAACTCTGCAGTGCAGAACATCCAGTATTCTCTTGATAGTGTTCAGAAATGTTCCCAACTGCCAGAAAACCATAACAAAGTTTAGGTACTACTTTCAAATACATTTTGCATTCAGGGAAAATTTCTAAAGTATGTATGGATATTTTTTTCTGCACAAGGTTGTCAAATAATTAACTGCGGGTATAGTCAGACCTATAGTCGCATTATGGGCTATGGGTCCGAGTCATGATAAATAGAGTTGGCATGTGATATCAAAATAACCTATTTTTAGTAAAGATCTCTAGGGATTGTCCAATCTTTCACTATCATCTACATGAGAATTTTCTAAACTACTGCTCATGCCTGATTTCCAACTTCAATAAAATAATGGATGCCAACCTGGGGTGGAACAGAGTAAAGTGCAGTTGATTGCCTTCTTGCTAATTTCTGAACCTGCATTCCAAGCTTCTTTGGGACACTATTCTTCAAAGGAGTCAAGATATCATTGTACTGCCTTTCCAATGCTTTTATAATAGCCCTTTCCACGTTTGCAACTGCCTGTCGCATTGCAAGAAGAATCGTTTTAAAAATCATGCAAAAACAAAAGAACTTCTGTGAAGGAGAAATCTAGAGAATTGTTGAGAGATTGAAATAAGAAAACTAAATGTATTTATGCTCATATTCATATAGAACTTGCTGATAGGTCTACCAGAACTCACATTCTCTAATACTAAAGTGTATTGTGGCCATCGGTTGACAACTACTGCATACTCATGTAGCATTGTTACGAGTTTGTCAAATGCTTCCTCAGCAAAAGGAGAGGTTGAATAATTTGTAATTACTCCAGACCAAGGTACCTGCCATACATTTCAGAAGAAATAAAGTTTGTTGGATGGCACATATGTATCTTTCTTACAGATGAAATAATTTGCTTCAATACATTAAAGAAAAACATTTACCTTCTCTGCCTTACATAACTCAAGCAGGTTAAGCTGCAGATCCTGTATCCAAACCATAATATAATTGTGGAACAACTCCCTTGAGTCAAAACCAATTGTACTGTATAAACAAAACAGTGACAGGACAGAAGCTTTAGTGTAATCCTAAGGAAGGAAACTGTGTACTCCTCTCAAAAGTTATGGAGGAATAAAAATATCAAAGAGAAGCTGTAATTTGAAACTTTGAACAATATCCTGGGTGATGATAAATTAAATACCTGATCGTCCAAGACTCGAGATCTCTCTCAAAGTCAGCAGTAGCTTTCAATAGTTCAGTAACATGTGGTGTGGGGCTTGATGGAGGCCATGCAGAAAGAAAACACCGAAGCCTTTTAAACAACTCAGTACTATATACTGTACCAGTGATGCTTGCCAGATCAATTGAACTGAAAATGAGGAAACAGGTAATCAGATGATATTTGTCAAACAGAGTGATCTTAATAATGAATCTTATCTTTAAGTAGTTCTATATCTATTGGCATAAAGCTAGGCATACAAAAGATTTGATTATATTTGTAATAAAATTGACCACATTTACTTCATCTTTTTATAGCCAATCATGAATTTTTGAAGGATTTAGTTAATTCTGGATTGAACCTTAACCATTTTACAGAAATTTGAAGGATTTAATACCTTGGTAGTATATGTTGATCGTGGATCTTAAGATCTGCCTGAATCTCAATGCCAAGGTTGCTGCAAAGGTTCTTCATCTTCAAATATGCAGTGACCACTGTTGTAGTAGAATCCATAACATTACTATCAGAGTTGCTTGATAGAAATTCATCAGTATCCAGCATAAGCTTCCGGCATCTTTTTAATGCTGCTGTCTGTAAAGATAGCTTATGACTTGTACTTCTCATGATAAATTAAGAGTTGAATATCAAGGGAACTTACTGCGTATATATTTATGTATTACCAAAACCATTACCAAAGATGTTTTAGTACTTAGTTGATAATTTTCATGAAAATTTACAAAGCTATATCCTCCTATATCCAGAATTTTCCTTTTTCAAAAGCATTGATACTCCATGACCTTTTTCTGAAATCATTACTTTATAGGAAAGAATCTCAAGTGTTGAACAATGTTTGCAGTTTGTGGACAACTAAGAGACAAGGAATTACTCACTTCTAAATAGTTTCTAAGAATTGTCTGAGCATCCTGAGTCAGGATATCATGAAGAAGTGTGTATACTTTCACAGCTGGAGCTAGAGCTGGTGCTGCAGTTTCTGTTATTGGACCTGACATGTCCATTAAACCGGTGGGAGAGTTTTCGTCTAATGATTTGTAGTTTTGAAACACATCAGCAAGGAGACTCGCAACTTGGGCTTCACAACTTAACAACATACTTTTCTGCAGCACACAAGAAATAAATAAATTTTTTCAGCTGCAGAAGTTGCAAACAACCTATAAAGATTGCAAAGTATTCCAGCCTTTTAAATTAATGTTTTTACCACAATGCAAAAACACATTTATCTCACATTTAATTTGAAGAGGCACAAACTTCCGGAAATATCATGCTTTTGTACCACACTATCTGGAAATAAGCAGGTGTTTACCTCTTGTCTTGTCAAACTTCTATCATTCCTGGCCTTTAATACAGGCATAAGCAAGTCATACACAAGTTCTATACAGTCTTTGGTTGGAGTTGCGACATTCATTACATATGAGAGGTACCTGCACATCAAAAGGAAATATTTAAGGAAAGTAATTGAAAATTTCTCAACTAAATACTGTAATTGTCTAAAACCAAATATTTGAGAACCTCAGTCTAGCATATGAATCTGAAACTCCATAATATTCTGCAAACTCTTCCAGCAGCCATTTCCAACGTCCATTTAGTTGTAGATGTCGTGCCTGAAAATGTTGTGCACGCATGGAAGCTTCCAGCAACAGGTCATAAGCAAGTGTTTCTACAACAACTCCATTCTACATCAACATTTCAAGAATCAGTTCAACGGTACAACAGATATCCTACATATGTGGATACATGCTACTATTAAATGGAAATGTCAACTTAAGGGGCTGAGTCAGAAAGTTCATGTAGAAAGGATATAGGTCCTCAATCTAAGAATTGAAAGCCTATGCTAATTAGTCTCTTAGATTTATATCAATGGTATGAACTGACCGTAATTGATTTTCTTGTTTCAGAAAGAGAATAGGCAAATTCATAACTGCTAAATAACACCTACTATAAAAGGCTAAACTTAAAAGAAAAGTGTTGAATTTATACGTTTAAAACTCTCTTGGAACAAACACAAATTCTTGATAATAGGTCCAACACATGCACAATAACCAAAAAGATGGGATGGAGTCAAGGCCCCAACATGAGACCCCTCTCACTTTAATTCCATGTAAAATTTCACCAAATCTAAAAAAAAAAATGTAAACCTTATAGAGATACATTTTGGCCACTTAATTATAACCATGTTTGTCAATGGAAATACAGTAGAAAGTTGTAGGATCAGTATACTCAAACCTTTGAGTGGGTTGTTTCATCCTGTGTATATGAGCAAGTAATACAGAGTTGAATTTTCCCAACACATTCATGATCACCAAGATATAAAGGCCACCATTTAATTTTATCAGTCTGCAAATTCAAAGTCTATTAGATATAGAATTCATCCTTCTAAAAGTTCAGATTAGTAATAAAGATATATTTATTAGTGATACCACATACAGGATGGTCAGTCATCATTGAAACTGGAATTGTAGCTCGACCTTGAACATTTTTCTTTGTATCCTGAACTTCAAGTAAGATAGAATCTCCTTCATTCTCCGGAAAACTGAAATAGGAGATTTATATAATACACAATGTATAGTTGATAAGTATCCTATAATTATGATAGAAAAAGGTAAACCATATGATTTGATTTATTTAAAAAGGTTATAGGATTTCTATTCAAGGTAAATCCACTAGGATTGATGCTTTTTAAGAACAGAGAATTGGAATATAGGTATGAGAAAGCTAGCAAAAGTTGCAGATGTATCCATAGGTGGGAACACCTCCATAAAAATAAAAATGGGATCTGCAACTTACAAGTCATGGTAATCACCACTTCCAGGCTGCAAACAGACAGCAGAATCCATTTGAAGTTGATTATCTTCTGATGTACTCTTCAGCAACAGTAAGCAAGATAATGATTCTGCTAAGGAGACAAGAACCAACATTTTATTTATTTCTTCCACAAAGTTCTCCAACAAATGGGATATACGGAAGTAGTGTATGAGATGTCACATCTGGTTTTTTCACCAACCATTCATGCAAAGTTACTAATAAAAGGAGAAAATATTTGGTTCAATGTACCAAGATTGGGACAAAAGAGACACCTTTATGTTTTAATGAAAGGATACAAACAAGAAATGCGAGGATTGTTGGGTTTGGGTCCAGCCCATTTGGGTTGGCCCATAACCGTAAAAGAAAAAAGAAAATAAAAAGAAATAAAAAGTCAAAGAAATTGAAATGAAATTTCAATTTGCAATTTGGTGAGGTTTCGGGAAAACAGAGAGGAAAGAAAGAAAAGAAAGCCGCGAGCAGAGCACGCGAAGAAGAAAGGGGAAATTTTGGGAGTTCGATTGGAAAGCCGTTTGAAGTCCGTTTTCAGCGAGATCTAGTGCATCGGAATCATCTCATCATTCTCTATCTATTGATCGGTTTAATTTCTGTTTCACTCCACCATTGGTAACATCCTTCCAAACTTTAACTTGTGTTATTGTTGTTATTTTGGAAGAAGTTTGTATTGGTGTACTCCTAGTGCTGTCTAGGAAGACCGCGTATTCCTATTATCTTTGATAGTGGAGATTTTGTTGGACTAGGTCCCGTGGTTTTTTTCCCCATCTTGGGTTTTCCACGTTAAAAATCGTTGGTGTCTCGTACTTTCAATTTGAGCCTTTTTGCATATTCTAATCGGTATTTGGTTGCTATATTGGTCGGTTGTTTTATTGTGATTTGGGAAAAGGTAATTCTTGGGGAAACTGACGTTTCGGTTAAATTATTAACTGTGGTGTCTTTCTTCCCAAAAAGTGGTATCGAGCTTTGGTTAATTTGATTTGAATTGATACAAAATGGATGACTCGGATAGCGGGTGTATGATAAAACCGAATCCAACCAATTTTGCATTGTGGAAGATTAGAATGAAAGACTATCTTTATTGCAAAGACTTGTATGATCCTATTTTAGGAGATAAGGGTAAACCAGACCGATGTCGGATGAGAAATGGGATAATATGCATTATAAGTGTTGCTAACATTAGGAAGTGGATTAGTCAAAGTATATTCCAACACTTTGTTAATGAGACTAGAGCTGATGTTATGTGGAATAAGCTTGAAAGTATGTATGAAAGAAAAAGCGGCAGCTAAACAAGTGTACTTGTTTGAGAAACATGTAGTGGGGCGGGTTGGGGAGATGGAGTAGGGGTGACCGAACATTTAGCCGCATTTCAAGGGTTAATAAATCAAGCTTGTACTTTGAAATTAAACTTGGATGATGAATTGCAGGCTTTATTGTTGTGTCGCTACCGACGGTTGGGATACAATGGTGGTCTCCCTTAGCAACTCGGCTCCTAACGGTACATCGACGATGGGCGTAGTGAAAGATGCTCGATGAATGAAGAACTCGGGAGGAAAGAACAAGGAATTGTCGGTGAATCTCAAGCTCTTGTGACACAGAATAAAGATGGTAGAGGCAGAAGGAAGGGGGGGAGGACCTCACAACGGATACAACAAATCCAAGGATAAATTTGAATCACGGAAAGGTGGTGAGTGCTTTCATTGTAAAAGAAAGGACACTACATAAAACAGTGTAGAATTCTGAAAAGGGAACTTGCCAGAGAAAAGGGCAAAGGGGGTAAGAGTGTGAGAGCGGGGGAGGAAGCAAACACTACGAGGGTGGTGACGGATATATGACGATTTGTTAGTATTCGTGATGAAAATCAAGTGAACATTGCTTGCCAAGATTCTCGATTGGTTGTCATTGATTCGGTGCATCATTTCATGTTACTCCTCACGACTTTTTCTCTACTTATACTTGAAGGAGAATTCAGTTCAATTAGAATGGGAAATCAAGATTCTTGTAAAGTTATTGGCATGGGGGACATAGTTCTAAGACAGATACAGGGGTGTCACCTGTTTTTGAAAAATGTAAAGACATGTTCCGATATGCGTCTTAATCTTATCTCTACAGGGCGGTTTGATGATGAGGGCTATCATAGTACTCAAGGTAGAGGTAAATGCACAATTAGTAAAGGGAATCTTGTTGTTGGTAGAGGAAAGAAGATTGGATCTCTCTACTTGTTGAATGCAAAGTTAGAGAAAGGGGAAGTAAATGTGATGCAAGATTCTTCCATTGATCTTTGGCATAGAAGACTTGGACACATGAGCGAAAAGGGATTCAAACACTTGTTCGCAAGCTACTACCTAAAGTGACGGGTAATGTACTTAAACCTTGTGTTGATTGTTTTTATGGAAAACAACATAGAGTTGCATTTCAACATTTTTCTCCATCTAGAAGGTCAAATGCTTTAGATTTGGTGCATACTGATGTTTGTTACATGGGAGATAGATCTTTTGGTGGTGCTATATATTTTGTAACATTCATTGATGATTTCTCTAGAAAAGTGTGGTCTTTTCCTTTGAAATCTAAAGATCGGGTTTTTAGAGATGTTCGAGACTTCCACAAGAAAGTTGAAAAGAGGAAAAAGGCACACGGTTGAAATGTGTGCAGGCGAGATAATGGTGGTGAATACAGAGGGCTATTTGAAAGCTATTGCAGGCTTCATGGTATCGATTAGAGAGAGAAGGCGTCGAAGACTCCACAAGAAAATGGGGTAGCCGAAAGAATGAACAGATCTATCACCGAACGAGTTCGATGTATGTTATCCAATGCTAAGTTGCCTAAATCTTTTTGGGGTGAAGCAATGAAGACTGCAGTTGATTTGATCAACCTTTCTCCATCAACTCCTTTGGATGGTGATATACCACAGAGAGTATGGACGGGGAAGGATGTTTCCTACAAACACTTGAGAGTGTTTGGTTGCAGAGCTTTGGTTCATCTCCCTAGAGATGAGAGATCAAAGCTTGATGTGAAATCAAAAGAATGTATCTTCTTAGGTTATGGACATGAAGATTTTGGATACTGACTATACATTCCTGGCGACAAAAGGGTGATAAGAAGTAGAGATGTTGTCTTTCTTGAAGATCGACATTTGATAAGAATGACAAATGCAGAGCCCGGACCTCCACGTGATATTCCGGATAATCAGATCCGGTTCCTATTCCAGGTTCCTACTCCGGATGATTCTAATCAAGGGGGAGTGAAGAAGCACATGAAGAAGTTGGTAGAGATGATGACGAGATAGCAGTTGATGAGACCGAACCTCCAATCAACTACCACCACCACAACCATCTCAAGATGAACCCGGAAGACCTACCGGAGAAAGAAGACCTTCTACTAGGTATGACCCTAATGAATATGTGTTGTTGACGGTAGATGGTGGAGAGCCCGAATTTTTCGGTGAAGCTTTAGAACATGACAAGAAAGAAGAGTGGTTGCAAGCTATGCAAGAGGAGATAGTTTCTTTGCAAGAAAATCTCACTTATGACTTGGTAAAGTTGCCTAAAGGAGCAGTAAGAGCTTTGAAGAACAAATGAGTATCGATTGAAAACTCAGAGAACACTCTCACAACCGAGATATAAAGCGAGACTAGTTGTGAAGGGTTTTCGAGAAGAAAGGTGTTGATTTTGAGGAAATCTTCTCTCCAAGTGGTTAAGAGTCGTCATCAATCCGTGTTGTTCTTGGTATAGCGGCTAGCTTGAATTTAGAAGCCGAGCAACTTGATGTGAAGACGGCTTTCCTACATGGTGATTTGGAAGAAGAGATCTATATGGAGCAACCGGAAGGGTTCAAAGAAAGTGGAAAAAGAACATATGGTATCGTCGTCTCGGAAAGAGCTTATATGGGTTGAAACAGGCACCAAGGCGGGGTACAAGAAGTTTGACTCTTTATTATGACCTCAAGAGTATCGCGGGACTACGCCCGATCAACGTGTCTATGTGAAAAAGTTTTCCCGATGGTGACTTTATCATTCTTCTACTTTATGTTGATGATATGTTGATTGTTGGTCATGATTCTATGAAGATTGAAAAGTTGAAACCAGGAGTTGGGCAAATCCTTTGCTATGAAGGATTTAGGACTGGCCAAAGCGAACAGATTCTTGGAATGAAGATTACTCGAGATAGACAAAATGGAAAGCTTTGGTTATCTCAAGAGAAGTATATTGAGAAAGTTCTTGGCAGATTCAACATGAGCAAAGCCAAAGAAGTTTCAACTCCACTTGCGAGTCACTTCAAGTTGACCACTAAGCAGTGTCCGTCAAGTGAGAAAGAGAAGGCAGGAGATGAAGGGTGTTCCTTATGCCTCGGCCGTTGGGCGATCGATGTATGCAATGGTTTGCACAAGACCCGATATAGCTCATGCGGTTGGAGTGGTTAGTAGGTATCTTACTAATCCCGGAAGAAGAGAACATTGGAATCTCTGTTAAGTGGATTTTCGGATACTTGAGAGGTACTTCCAAAGCCGAGTTTATGTTTTGGAAATGGTAAGACTACTCTTGATGGTTATCCGATTCCGACACGGGAGGAGATCTAGACAAGAGAAAGTCTACATCCGGCTACTTGATGATCTTTGGAGGGGGGGGCTCACGGCGGGGTCGACTCCCCGAAGTGCATCGCTCTTTCAAGTACCGGGCGAATACACTTGCGGCTGCCTCAGTGCAAAGAGATTCTATGGCTACAAAAATTTCTACAAGCGTTGGGCATGAAGCAAGACAAATATAATCTTTCTGTGTGATAGTCGAGTGCGATTCATTTGTGCAAGAATTCCACATTCCATTCTCGGTCCAAACACGTAGATGTGAGGTACCATTGGATTCGTGAAGTATTGGATTCCAAGTTGTTGATACTTGAGAAGGTGCACACCGATGATAACGGTTCCGATATCTTGTGAAGACATTGCCTACAAAGAAGTTTTTGTTTTGTAGAGAGAAGCGAAGGTTGGGTGTGCCCCCCCGATGAGGGGGGGGGGAGATTGTTGGGCTTGGGTCCGCCCCTTTGGGTTGGCCCATGTAACCCAAAAAAAAAAAAAAAAAAAAAAAAAAAAAAAGTCAAAGAAATTGAAATGAAATTTCAATTTGCAATTTGGTGAGGTTTCGGGAAAACAGAGAGGAAAGAAAGAAAAGAAAGCGCGAGCGAGAGCACGCGAAGAAGAAAGGGGAAATTTTGGGAGTTCGATTGGAAAGCCGTTTGAAGTCCGTTTTCGCGAGATCTAGTGCATCGGAATCATCTCATCATTCTCTATCTATTGATCGGTTTAATTTCTGTTTTCACTCCACCATTGGTAACATCCTTCCAAACTTTAACTTGTGTTATTGTTGTTATTTTGGAAGAAGTTTGTATTGGTGTACTCCTAGTGCTGTCTAGGAAGACCTGTGTATTCCTATTATCTTTGATAGTGGAGATTTTGCTGGACTAGGTCCCGTGGTTTTTTTCCCATCTTGGGTTTTTCCACGTTAAAAATCGTTGGTGTCTCGTACTTTCAATTTGAGCCTTTATTGCATATTCTAATTGGTATTTGGTTGCTATATTGGTTGGTTGTTTTATTGTGATTTGGGAAAAGGTAATTCTTGGGGAAACTCCGATTTCGGTTAAATTATTAACCGTGGTGTCTTTCTTCCCAACAAGGGTACAGTCTAATATATCATTTATCAACAACCTATAAGGACAAACATTATCTTTACTAAAGTCCCATCTCAATACACACCATGAAACTCGTTATATTAATTTATTTATCATCTTCTCTTACAAATCAAATGATTGCATATAAAAAACTCTTAAACTCTCGTTTCTGATCTAGGGGGAAATGAAAATGACTTAAAGAAGGAGTTTCGAGTTTTGCTTCATAAAAGCATATATATATATATATTTAATCTGTTTTTCCAAGTAGGAATAACATAAAAAGAAAGGATTAACTAACCTTCAGATGTCAATGAAAATGAAGCAAGTTTAAGAGAAGTAATTCCATTTTTTACGAGTGATGAAACTTGCCGGACATACTCCGCGCCTGCCTGCATGTAAATCATCCCTCTCATGGAGTTTGTACTCTTAAGCTTCTGCCTAGGTATAATCCGCAGTTTTTTCACTGCCACATTATAATTTTTCCAATGTCAAGAAAAGAGTTAACTATAAGTCCATGAAATATGACTTGATACAGAACAAGAAAACGTAAGCAAACCCTGACCCATGAAAGTTTTACACTAAGTAAATTGATGAATATACCTTCCACACGAATTTTCCCAGTTATCTTTCTATGTTTAAGGTGAAATGTTTGTGCAGTTGTTGTTGTTGTTGTCCTTGATGAACTCTTAGAAGCTTGTACCCCACCACCTCCTCGTGGTTGCAACAGATACTTGTGGAGACTTTTATAACATAAGAAAAATAAACAATGTAAAATGATAACTCTTCTTAAGATAGTCTAAGAAACACAGCATTTGGTTGTAAATATAAAGTAATTAACTAAGGTGGGATTTTGGTGAGAGAGGGCACTATTATCATACCCAAAGGCTCTGCGAAGAACCAGGCACTCGTCTTTTAGGAATTCTGGTGCTTCTGTGCAACTTCTAGCCCAGGCGTTCAGACATAAGCGAACACATGCATCATAAGCAATTAATGTCTGCCATGCGTTCTGATCACTGTGGCTAAACCAGAAAACAAACAACCCTTCAGATCAATTATCCCCAAATTATTTGGATATCCGTTGGTCCAAATGAGAGGAACTTAAGCAAGGAGCCAAGGACTCGAATTTGAGCCTTGTGTATTGACAAGACATGGAAATTTAAAGCTTATTGGATGTGTGTATCATCTCACCTTGCAACATAACAGGGTGAAATGTCCATTGACTTCTCTTCTTGCCAAACATCACTTGCTGCTTCTTCTTCTGTTTCTGTTTCCAGGGCTGCTCCTCCATTTTCTTCCCATGACCTTAAAATATAATTATATTTTCATGCTAAGCCAATGCATTAAAGAAAAAAAATCTCTGATCATAACATATACAACAACACAAGTATACCTTTTACAGAATTCTTGTGGAGCAGATTCCTCCTTGAACATGTTTTCTTCTTCATCGTCATTTTTTTTCAGGTCAAATCTTCCTCCTGAAGACATACCAGGTTGGTTTTCATCAGTAGTCTCAGTGTTCAGTTCCTCTCTTCCGATATCTATAATCGGTGGAGCACTTGGTGTTCCTAAATCCATGGCGGCATCACTTAATTTGTTGTAACAAATTGGTGTAGTAGAAATTCCAATTGGAGTAGCCTGTGCATTTGTTGTAATAACAACAGTCAACCCATTTGCCAAAACAATTATGTATCATAAAAATCAAAATCAAAATAATGAAAAAAATAAAAATAAAAATATCCTCACAAGAACAGAGGATTGGTTCTTCCTCTCAAAATTTTCGAACATTTCTTACATAAGTACTGTGTCCCCCGGACTCGCCATCAGTAAATCTTCTAGTAGAATTTCCGGGCACTTCAATCTGAAGATTTTCTTTTGACAGCCCTCTGTTGAGTACACAAGAACCATGCCGAAAACCCGTGCTTCTTACTGTTGTTGTTGTTGTTGTTGTAGCTCCTCTAACCTGATTTAGATTACCTATTTTCTTGACATCAAACATTGCTACATCAAATCCATCTAGAATTGACTTATTGATCAATTCTTCATCGGAGCAATTGTCGTCAACCTCATCGTTAACTGAACCCACACTCTCGCTGTCGGCGTCATCACTTTCGTCGTTGTAATAGTCTTCTTCATTGCTGCTACCCATACTTAGTGAGACCGGATTACGGGGTCCAAGAAGACCCGAATGGAATTTTAAAGGGGGCAAAGCATGTGAAGCACTAGAAATTGAAGCTAGTGGAGATCTTGGGAACGGGATGGCGTATTTCTGATCGAATTCCTCATTTAATGGCGACAATCGCCTGCCAGATTCTTCTTCTACATTTGATCCCTGTAAGTACAATTCTTCCATATTCTCATTAAAAGAAACCCAGAAACAAATAATTTACGTAAATTCAAGAAAACCTGAAGTGATAAAGGGAAGAGTGTTGTTGTTAACAATATGTTACCTGTTTGATCCAGCTGATTGCAGATTCATCCAGGCCTTCAGTAAACATTCTGGAATTGCTCCGGTTCTTGAAAAAACGAAGAGTATGATGAAGAGACTGGAGAAAAAGGGATTCTTCCGAAATGAACAGTGATGGATTCAGGGATTGATTGATTAGAGAGCTTGCTGATGTGAAGAGGAAGGAACTTGGAAGAGAGTTAGACAAATGAAATGAAAAGAAAAGAATGGAGCGTTTTCGGTGGGAGTAACGGCTAGTTTTGAAAAAAAGTAAGAGAAGAGAAGTAGTATTATTTTTAGTATTATATTTGCATTGATATTTGGGAAGTCTATAACCCCAGTTTGAATTCAATGTGAGCTGTCCGATTGTCCACCCTACAGGCTTGACATCACACCACCGTCCGATTTCCAATTTTAAGAATGAATTCTTAGGTGCATTATTTGCAGACTTTTTTTTTTTAAAAAAGTATATATATTAATTATATTTAGACAAGTTTACAATTTTTTACAAAATATATATCCATATATACCATTATAATTTTGTCTTTTTTTAAAAAAAAAATACAAACCAAAATTCAAATGATCCAAATATTTATAATCAAATCGAAGTATTTTTTTGTATAGTGAAAAAATATGACAAGTAGTGAGATGAGTAACTTGAAGTATGAACCTTCAAACTCACTTAAATTAAGAAAATCTTTATCTGCGTCTTGAGATTGAATACACTCAAAGAATTTTCGATAATAAATAAAAGAAATGGAAGATTATAAGGTAGTCCAGATGGCACAGGTGAGAGAGAGTATCTGAGATTTTATTTGAAGCTGGCCAGTAATATCTCTTATCTCAGTACACATTCCAGTTGTACCATTTTTATTTGATAGGAAGATCCTAACTTTATCTGTAATTTATACCCACCACAGATTCCCAATTCTCTTTGTTTAGTTTTGGCCCCACAAATAAACTTCAATGGCCTTATTTTGCTTGCTCACTGCATATTCTTTCTGAGCCCTTGCTTGGTTGCTATTCCTATTCATTTGGGTTAATAAGCCATTCTGAAAATTCATTACCACCACACCACCACTGAAAATGGCAGCTCAAGCATTGATCTCTTCTTCATCTATTACTGCTTCTGCAGAAGCTAGCAGGCAAATTTTTGGTGCAAGGTCTCTTCAATCATCACCAAGGAAAGTTTCCTTTGTCGTCAGAGCTGAATCTTCGCCTCCTGTGAAGGTAAACTATCTCTCTCTCTCTCTCTCTCAACTCAAAATTCACCAAAAAAAGAAAAAAAAAAAAAAGAAAAAAGAAAAACTCTGTTTTCTTTACCCTAGGGAGATAGCTTACAGAACTCAGAATGAAAGAAGTTAATTGATTTTGCAGCAAGGAGCGGATAGACAACTGTGGTTTGCATCCAAACAGAGCCTTTCCTATTTGGATGGCAGGTACTACTATTTAATTTTTGATTGTTCAACAGGACAGACAGATGTTGATGTTAAAAAGGCATAATTGTATTTGTTTTTGGGTAAATAATATTGTAAGCATCTTCAGAAATTCTGATTGAGATGGTAAAAAACTTGCAGTCTCCCCGGTGATTTTGGATTTGATCCACTTGGACTATCAGACCCTGAAGGTACTGGGGGTTTCATTGAACCAAAATGGCTAGCCTACGGGGAAGTCATAAATGGAAGATATGCAATGTTGGGAGCAGTAGGAGCCATAGCACCGGAGATCCTAGGTAAAGCTGGTCTGATTCCACCTGAAACAGCTCTCCCGTGGTTCAAGACAGGAGTGATTCCTCCGGCTGGTACATACAACTACTGGGCTGACCCTTACACCCTATTTGTTCTGGAGATGGCACTCATGGGATTCGCCGAGCACAGAAGATTCCAGGACTGGGCTAAACCTGGATCTATGGGGAAACAGTACTTCCTGGGATTTGAGAAATTCCTAGGAGGGTCCGGTGAGCCAGCATACCCCGGAGGTCCACTCTTCAACCCTCTGGGATTTGGAAAAGATGAGAAATCACTCAAGGAGTTGAAGTTGAAGGAAGTTAAGAATGGAAGGTTGGCTATGTTGGCAATATTGGGTTACTTTGTACAAGGATTGGTGACTGGAGTAGGACCCTACCAGAACCTTCTGGATCATTTGTCTGATCCAGTGAACAACAACATATTGACCAGCCTCAAATTCCACTGAAATCCCACCTCCTCTTCCCCCTCTTCCCTCTTGTCGGATTATCTGTAACTCCTGTGCAGCATAATAGTTTGCCTTCTGCAATCTGTTGTAACAAAAATAGACATATGTTGAGGCCCTTCAAACCATGAGCAATGATTTCAGATACATCAACAACTCCAAAATACTCCTAAGGAACACCATCCACTAATTATGTTGTTATTATATATATGCACACACTTTAAATTGCACCAAAATAATTTGATATTCAATTTTTTTCAATGTTAATATAATATTTTTCAATATCAGATAGACAATGAGTTAAGTATTAGTAATAATCTATTAAAAAACATAACAATGGTACCATCTCCCTCATTAGCAATGGTAACCATTTCCAGCTCAAATGCATATCAAAATGTCAATTTGTAGGCTGCATCTCTAAAGCTAATCTTACAAGAAATTTTGAGCATTTGAAGGACAGTAGAGGTGACTGTTGTTGTATCTAAGTGCATAAGAGACTGTTTATTCTCAATAGAAAGAAAGAAGTTTGTAAGTAGTTCCTAGGAGATCAAAATTGAAAATCAAAGAATAGAACAAAAGCTACCATATCATCAAAACTAGTAGCGAGCAAAAGAACCTAAACCCATGGATGATAACTATTAATTATAGCAGCAGTCATGTGTTCAAAGTCATTTCCCAAGGACAAGTATAATTAACCACTGTTTAAGCCGCCTGAGCAACGGCCTCAGGATCAGCGGCAACTTCAAGCCTACAAGTAAACAATATCAACATTAAGTCAGTTTAGAAGATTCGGTAACATTGAATGGGAAATCTTGAAATAAATCAACATTAGAAGAAAAACAAGGATGCAAACAATAACGAGAAGAGATGGGGAAAGAAGAAAGAATTTAAAATGCAAATTTAAGATCCAATAGTCAGTTTGAGCACCATGAAGAAGCTCGTATCACACCACTGTCCTAAGATATTCCTTCAGTTTTCAGTTAACTCTTCTATATTTGGGAAGGAGACAAACAGGTCATTTCAGTATTACTTTTCAGAAACCCAAGTACCAGACTGGTAATTCCAATAAGTTTCTCTGATAGAATCGATGAGATAAAGAATCTGGCGATGAATAATTCATTAACACCTTACCAAATTTAAGACTAAATTATAGAATCCTTCACTAATCTTTTATCCTTTCTCCATTCCTCAGCATTGCTCTTCAAAATGGATTATTTGGAAATCAATAATTAATTGAAGGGATAATAATGAGAATCATATACTTCAGCCTACATTAAATAATTGCTTCAAATTTGGGAAGTACCAGAAGGGTTCATTCAGTAATGTATGTTGAAAATAAAGTACAAAGAAATAGAAAACCTACAAAGTGTTTATTTACCTCTGAAGTGCTCCACCAACCTCCATTCTCAAAAAGCTTCCAATCTTCACTGGTGAGCCAACTTCCTTGGAAAGGTTACCCAATAATGTCTGCATCAGTGAAAGAAAGATCAATTTCTAGTTAAATTAGGCGGTAAAATTATAAATTCAGGTATTCTGAATTTGCATGCGTAAAACATACAAAGTGCATTGAACCCAAAAATTAGGTCGTTCGCATTGACAACCAGCGCAAGACCAAATGATGCCCCCAACAACAAAGGGAAGAAGCTCCAAATTATGCTAAGTTACCACAGTAAATGAAAGATATATAAAACCATTATTGGCAAGAGTTGAAAATCTTAAGTGATGAAATGTATGAAAGTGATTGTTCAGTGGATGCAAAACAGTGAAAAAGAATTATTTACAAGAAAGAAAGTGGTGCAGGGTAATATAGTTAACAGGAAACTGAGAAAAAGAAGCCAAGCTTTGGCTTGGTTGCGAATAACTGCCCTAAAGATCTTCCTTCTGAATTTCTTACCATACTGCAGAAACAAACCCTCTAGTTTACTTACTACCATATATATATTGGCAAATCAACCTACTAAAATATGAAATCAGCAGCCTAAATCATGATCATATGGAAGAGTTGTTGAGTTACAGTTTTAGTTACGTGCGTCTTTCACCTATAAAGAGGTAGACAGCATTCCAAAAAGAAAAAAAAAAGGCCTATTTTTTTACAAGACACCTACAAAAACATGCTAATTTGAAGGGCTTCATAGTACAAAGAGATTGTGAAGTTCAGTCTCATGTTGAGAAAAAAATTTAAAACATAAAATGAATTAATTAATGCCTGGAATGATAATATATCACAAATATTGATTGACTTGTAATCAGGACTTGATCTATAGATCCAAATCATTTAATTTAATCTGGGAGGTGATACCCCAGTAGTTTGGACAAAGTTCTCTACTTTAGAAGTTTATAAAGAAAAAGATTGAACTCACCTTTCTTGGAAATGAAAATAGTATTATGACTTTTTGCAATTATGACAATCATAAAAGAGAGGAGGGTTAGTTCATTAATTTTAAAAGATGACCCTTTTTTTGGGGGGGTCCAAATTCCAACAAGCATTTAATGGGACTGGTAGTGTGATTGCTCATTTGTCCTTGTCTTCAGAGAGAAAGAGAATTGAGTCTTATTTTTAATGAGGATAATGCTACTATTATGTTTGAATCTAAAGATTATTCCAGTACAATCAAGCTACAAAACAGTCACCCTATGCATAAAAAATAAGGTGCTCCATATTTTGACTGCAACTAATTAAGCGATTGCAAGTGAGGAGACACTATCGACAATTTGCGTTTCTAATTCTTACCAAATCCAAAATATGGAGAATAAGAAATTCAAAGCAAAGGATCATGACAAGAATGTAACAAGACAAAAAGATGATGGAAAGAATATCGAGTAGGCCCTAGCAAAGAAGGTGCCCAAGCATGGAAAGAATAGAAAATGCTCCATATTTTGACATATGAGAATATCTTCTGCAACTAGTTAAGTGATTGCAAGTGAGGAGACACTATCAATAACCTACATTACTAAACCAAATCCAAAGTATAGAAATAAGAAATTCAAAGCAAAGGATCATAACAAGAATGTAACAAGATGAAAAAATGATGGAAAGAATATCGAGTAGGCCCTAGCAAAGAAGGTGGCCAAGCAGGGTAAGTATAGAGAATTTCATCCTTAAAGAAGTAAATTAACGCCACTTTCTAAATCTAGAAAAACAATAAAACTAATGAGACTTTTATTACAGAAAAGGAAGTATTGTATCACCTAATAGAATAGTTACCTTCACATTTAGTGAATCATTCACAATGAACTTTTGCTCCAATAGAACAACTTCCTCAAAATATTTTCTCAGCCTTCCTTCAACCATTTTATCAACTGCCATCTGGGACTTTCCAGTACTTTCTGCCTGATACAGAGAAGCAAGAAAAAAAGAAGAAAAAAAAAGAGAATATTTAGGAACTTCAGAAGATACAGGTACTAGATCAACTAATGGCCACACTTAACAACAGAAGAACCTTCATCCCCAATAATCATTTGATTTTTTTCATTTTCTTAAACATCTATTGGTGTATCTTTATGCTTTTATTGGAAAAGGTTTAAAAGAAGTAATGGGGACAACCTAAAATACTAACCAGATAATAAAGGTTCACATATTTAAAGATCTTCGATACAATAAATAAAACAAGATAAAGGATAAATGGAAACTAAAGTAGTTCTCTGTGCTGAAGCATTAACGGGCAACAGTGACAAATTACACAAACTACGATAGTAAACGTCAACAATGAAAATATCTGCAAGTAACTGATTTACAATTGAGGGAGTGAGCATGGGGGTTAATCGGAAATCAGTAGCTACCTGGGACTTGAGAATTTCACGCTCATTTTCCATGGCCTCAGAAGAAACAAGTTCCTTTGTCAAGAACAGAGGTTTTGCTGCTACTACATGCATTGCTAGTTCCAATCCAACTCGATGCAGAGAATCAATTGAAGCATTTACATCTTCTACTTCAAGGGACAAAAGCCCAGCAATTCGACCCAAACCTGCATGGTGGTCAAGTCAAGGGGGGACAAAAAGGGATAATTTTCATTAGTATAAATTTATTTGAGTAGGAAATAGAGATTAATAACATAGAATTTGGGAACATAGTAACTCCTGATACTAAAACATAATACAACATATACAAGAAATTCTCAAATCAGCTTCGTAGAAAAAGGTGAAAAATGTAATATAACACTACCAGGTTGTGGGCTCGTATGAAGATATGTTGAAAGGACACCAGATGAAGGTGCTGGCATGGCAAAAACCCTTCTGAGTTTGATATTCTCTCCCATCATTGCAGCTACCTCAATGATTGCATTCTGAACAGTTTTCTCTCCACTTAACTTAGGATGGTCAAAGTCCATTTTGATTTCCTATAAATAAAAAAAATTAGACACAGTTTCAAGACACTGACTTCCAAGTGGAGCACCTTAAGTCCTAGTTAGAGAGACAAAATTTCAACAGAGCCTCAAGTGAATTGGTCTCAAGATGCTTAATTGCAGAAGCCATTAGCTGTTGCAAAGAATTCAAGCACTGAAACAAGGCAGGTAGGAACCATGTATATCAAACTTTATCCCAACGAAGATTTTTCTCCCAGTATAGAAACAAAATATCAGCAAGGTGGAAGGAATAAAACATAATAAAATGTGAAGCCAGTCTTATGCCGCTTTTAAATGTAATGTAAAGGAGGTTCCAAGTACATTGTTGCTATTGCTAGTATAAGCATTAAGAAAGTCAATGGAGATAAAGTGGTGATAAATTATCATGTTTTACACATCAAACTCATGAATCAAGGTGAAAACTGAATGGCTAAAACAAGTAAACAATTAATTTCATAGGAGATTCAAGAGACAACTTTCAGACATTAAAGAGCAAAAAACAACAGACTGAAATTCCTTTCTACTGATAATAATAAAATAAAATAAAATAAAAAAGTATCCACTACCTCCAACAACTTAGGTTCAAGAGGAACTGCACCAGATGATTGCTGGGGACCTTCAGCAAGCAGTGCTAATCTTGCTAAAGCTCGGGCCTGGAGAATTATAAGTTAATCAGTAGATATAACGTGATATCAACAAAGCAGGATAGTTTCAAAGGAATAAAGAGTGATAAATCTGGATAACATCAATGTCAGCTTCCACAATGTCTGAAGGTTTGTTGAAACTTATTATTTCTGTACAGATAATGCTACCTTAGCTTCACAAATATTGCAATATACTGAGTGGCCTAGAAGAGTCAAACTAACCAAGTATTGAAAAATTTCATTCCTTGCAACAAAATCTGTTTCGCAATTAAGTTCAACAATAGTTGCTTTCCTTTCATTTTGTGCAAGTGCCAGTAAACCCTCAGCAGCGGCTCTAGATGCCTTTTTGGATGCAAGAACCACCCCCCTCTTTCTCAGCTCCTTTTGTGCAGCTTCTGCATAAATTGACTATTTTTCTGTAAATAAAATCCCATGATGGGTGGAAGAAGAAAAGTAGAAAATGACATAAAAAAGTCATAAAAGTTTCTTGGACTTGCCTATGTCCCAGTTGGAATCAATAAGAGCAGACTTTACATCTTTAATAGGAGCACTTGTTCTTCCCCTTAGCTGCTTAATAAGATTCACTTGTTCAGAAGCAGAGACATCAGTTGAGTAACTTCTGGACAAAATTCCAAGGCTACAGCATGTATTCGTAAAATCTGAAGGAAAAATGTTCCTATTTTCTCTAAATTCAGAGATGGAGTGCGTTTTATGAGCCACAGTATTGTAGCCAAATCCAGAATGAATGGGATTATTTATCCTCTTACAGAGGATGAGAATAGGCCGTCTTATACCTGCGGAAAGACCCATTTTTTTTTACTTCAAATAGACCTGAAATGTAACATAAAACACATCCTTCAGAACCAATCATCTTTTTAAAATTTTCCAATAAAGAAATTCCCTTCCAAACATGAAACTAGATAAAAAATTCCACTATTTGGTAACATAGTTACTTCCACATCTCCAGCATATTAATTAATTCTTTCACACACCACTTTTCATGCTTCTGCCTTCATATTAGTAAACCAACAACTATTATTGCTATAGGTTTACAGATAAGCCTTCCAATTTACCACAGAATTTTTTAAAATTTTCACGGATTCCAACAAAAGATTTGCACCTAAAGACGTACAAAAGTAGTGAAGCATGATTTTGACTCACACAAAAACCAACTCTAAAATCATCCTCAATCCCGGGATGATGATTAGGGTTTAACAGCATGTCAAGTGAATTAAATTTAAAAAACCCCCATAATTGACTCTGTAATCTTATTTCCCCCCACAATGAGAAAATGAAGAAAGTCACTTTCTTGAAACTGAAATTGAGCCAAAAAAAAAAAAAAAAACCCTACGCCATGCTTCATCAAGTGAAAAAGAAAAAAAAAATGATGATATTGCAAGAGAAACAGAAAACATAAATTGTACCAAGATATTGTACCCTCTGTTCGTTCTTACTTCTCTTCACTCTGATAATCTGTTTTCTTCCACTTAACAAATCAGCTGTGATGGCATGACAGAAGCTTAAAGAGTTATGGTGGCAAAGGTCCTAAGAGATTTTAGGGATTTGAAACTCTAAATACAAAAGTAAAAATAAAATTAAAAAATCCTATAAAAAAAAAAAGACTGCGGCAGCTCAACTTAGATTCAATCATAAATACATTAACAAGTTTTACAATTACAAAAAAATCTTTAATCAATACATTTAAATAAAATATTAGATTTATTAATGAAATATTGAATGTGAATAAAATTTTATTTAAATTATAATATATTTTAAGTCTTCATTCAAGTGAGATAAAATGTACTAGAAATAGTCATTTTTCCCATAGAATAATTATTTAACAATTAAAATTAGATAATACTCAATTTATTAAAAAAAGTTGGAGGGATTAAATTGTACAATTATACTAGAAAATTCACTATTAATTTTTTTTTCTAATATTAAGGTTATAAATATCCATTGTCGATCCTTAAAGCCACAAAGAAAGACTATATTCTTGTATTTAGTATTTGCATGGACCAAAAGCTTGTGAATCCTTTAGTTATTTGTAACGTCCCAATAATTTGTGCAAGTGATAAAAATTTGATTTCATTAAATATATGGAATTGATTTTTTTTTTTTTAATTATTTATTACTATAGTTTAAAAATAAAATTTATTTAACTTTTTTTTCATTAAATTGAATCAAAATTGAACAGATTAAAAGACTTGTAATAACAAATTCAAATAAAATTTGTTCCATATGGTCGGGTTCGATCTCCTCGGGTGATTAAGTTAAGATTTAAGGAGTTTTCATCACTCATTATTGAGTAAGGAGTTGAATGCGAAAGCACTCTCGGGCTAAATCCGAATATCCGGCGTATGAGATTGAATACCAGATGATTAAACAAAATTTGTTCCATGGTTATTTAAATTCTAGCATCAAAATTTGAATCTGAAAGAAAAAGTGCAGTAATTAGAAGACCAAAGTCACCCAAACCAACAATACAAACTAAAAAAGAAAAAAGAAAAGGAAGTAACCACAGTTGAAAAATCACCTTCAAGTCGAGATCCAATCTAAAGAAGCTAATAATACTAAATTAAGCCCCCAATTTCTCCTTTTCGACTCCATCACGCCATACGGAATACAGAGAACAGATGTCTGATAAAATATACCACAAAACCACACAGCTCTCCTCCTCCCTCTCGTCGATTCATTTGGCTCCATTTTCTGAAGCTAAACCCTAATCTCCTCGAGGTTTCCGCCGAATCCACATCCGGTATGTACTGAAATTGTTATGCGAAAACATTCCGAGTATCGTTTATGTTTAGATCTATGTTTGTTTATGCTTGACTTATCCTTGCAAAATCTATAAGCTCTTATTTTCAAAGCTATTTATTTCTCCTATTCTGTTTGATTATTTTCCCTTGTTTTTGGTCTGGATTAATTATTTGTAGATCTGAGATAAGTTTGGAGGTTTTTCAGAATTTTATTTTACTAAATGTTAGTCTGCATGCAATATTGATGCATATACAATCAAGTAATTGTTTGATAAATTTTGTTACCTTTGAATTTATCTATCTGAGTGATGCACATATGCAAACTTATAGCTGATGAGGAGAGCAGACATGTATAAATGCGTGATTGGTCCTTAAATTGTAATTTTCAGATTGGGAAATTCAATGACTTCGGCAGTTGTAGTCTTGTGTGCTTATTTAATCAGTTGACGTATAATGATCTTTAGATCTGAGGTCTTTGAGATGTTTATATTGAGTTTCTGTAGTCAATTGGGAAAAAAGGTTACTAGCTAACAGAAATAATTAATGAAAATCTTATAGATTCTTATAGTCTGGTGGTAATTTTGTTTCGCGAATTCTTTTTCCAGAATGATGTGACAGATTCCATTCTTCTATTATTTTATGAATTGGAACATATGAACATCACATTTATTAATTTTTTTAAGTATATAAATATAATGAACATTAGCACTTCCTGAAATTGTTTGCTTTAGATTTAGAAGAGTAATATACAGCTGATTCTAAGGATTTTGTGCATTATAGGCATTTTAGCTTGGGAATCTATCAACTGTGGCTTAGATTGCGTGACTTGCAAGTGGTCTTCATCCTGTTCCTTTTATTGAACAATGGCATTGCCATCAATCTGTAAAAGGATATATTCTGCTGCTTTCTTTTTCTTGTTTTTGGTATCTCCCATCTGTCATGGGTTTTATCTCCCGGGTACGTACATGCACACATACACTACTGGAGAGGATATAACTGTCAAAGTGAACTCATTGACTTCAATTGAAACTGAGCTTCCCTTCAGTTACTATAGTCTTCCTTATTGCCGGCCTCAAGGTGGCATAAAGAAAAGTGCTGAGAATCTAGGAGAACTGCTAATGGGTGATCAAATTGATAACTCACCTTACCGTTTCAAGATGAATGTCAATCAGTCTGTTTATCTCTGCACCACTCCTCCCCTGAGCGAGCATGAGGTAAAACTCTTGAAACAGAGAACTCATGATCTGTATCAAGTGAACATGATTTTGGATAATTTGCCGGCTATGAGGTTTGCTAGCCAGAATGGGATGAGAGTTCAGTGGACAGGGTTTCCTGTTGGCTACACACCACCTGAGAGTACTGAGGACTACATAATCAATCACCTCCAGTTTACAGTTTTGATCCACGAATATGAAGGGGCTGGAGTGGAGATAATTGGAACTGGGGAAGAAGGTATGGGTGTCATCACAGAGGCTGATAAGAAAAAGGCTTCTGGCTATGAGATAGTTGGCTTTGAGGTTGTCCCTTGCAGTGTTAAGTATGATCCCGAGAAGATGGAAAAACTACACACGTATGACCCTGTTCCATCCGTAAACTGTCCTTTGGAGCTTGATAAAGCTCAAGTAATAAGACAGCAAGAGCGGGTGACGTTTACTTATGAAGTTCAATTTGTGAAAAGCAATATTAGATGGCCGTCCCGTTGGGATGCTTATCTAAAAATGGAAGGTTCTCGTGTTCATTGGTTCTCAATCCTTAATTCCCTCATGGTTATCTTCTTCTTGGCTGGTATTGTTTTTGTCATCTTTTTGAGGACTGTGAGAAGGGATTTGACAAGGTATGAGGAATTAGATAAAGAAGCTCAAGCCCAGATGAATGAGGAACTATCAGGGTGGAAACTTGTAGTTGGTGACGTATTTAGAGAGCCAAATCACTCAAAACTACTCTCTGTAATGGTTGGTGATGGAGTTCAGATTTTGGGAATGGCTATTGTTAGTATTGTTTTTGCAACACTTGGCTTCATGTCACCAGCATCACGAGGAATGCTGCTTACAGGGATGATACTTCTTTATCTTTTCCTGGGAATTGCAGCTGGATATGTTGGTGTCCGCCTATGGATTACCATAAAGGGAAGTTCAGATGGTTGGAGGTCTGTTTCTTGGTCAATAGCATGCTTCTTCCCTGGAATTGTTTTTGTTGTCCTTACTATTCTGAATTTCATCTTATGGGGTAGTAAAAGTACTGGTGCTATTCCCATTTCCTTGTATTTTGTTCTTCTGGCACTCTGGTTCTGCATATCAGTTCCCCTTACGCTTTTAGGAGGATTCCTAGGAACAAGAGCTGAGCCTATTCAATTCCCAGTACGAACTAACCAGATTCCCAGGGAGATACCTGCTCGCAAGTACCCATCATGGCTCCTTGTTCTTGGTGCTGGAACTCTTCCATTTGGAACACTTTTTATTGAGCTTTTCTTCATTCTGTCTAGCATCTGGCTTGGAAGGTTCTACTATGTGTTTGGTTTTCTCCTGATTGTCTTTGTGCTGTTGGTCGTAGTATGTGCTGAGGTTTCTGTTGTTCTAACTTACATGCACCTCTGTGTTGAGGATTGGATGTGGTGGTGGAAAGCATTCTATGCATCTGGTTCTGTTGCCCTCTACGTGTTCTTGTACTCCATCAATTACTTGGTTTTTGATCTTCGGAGTTTGAGTGGGCCAGTTTCAGCTATTCTTTATATTGGTTATTCGCTGATCATGGCAATTGCAATTATGTTGGGCACTGGTGCCATTGGTTTCCTCACATCATTCTATTTTGTCCATTACCTTTTCTCCTCAGTGAAGATTGATTGAGATAAATCTTGGCTAGTTGAAGAAGAGAATAGGTGGAGAAAGTTTAACTCATATCTCCTTTGTATCTTTTTCCCTCTGCAAAATCATGCTCTATCCTACCATTTTATCCATATTAGGTTCTCAGTTTGCAGCCAAATGCCTCAAATGTCCTGTCGGTACCTATTATTATTATTATTATTTTATCTTTAATTTTGTTGCTAGAGTTTTGAGAGTATTCAATCAGTGTTTAGCTGTTTCGCCTGTCATATTTTTGTGATATTCCAACTTTACTGAACTGTAATTTTATGGTGAGGGTGGGATGAGGTGCTTATTATTTTTTCTTTTTAGAATACTCAAAGCTTTTCATTGAAAATGAAAGATATTTAGTTCAGTTACTTTCATTTGAAATTGAAAGTTTTTGTTTCTAAAATTGGACAGTAATAACGTATTTTTATCTCTTTAGTCATGAAATAATGGACAATTAGTGAATTGTAGTCTGAAATAATTTTTTTTTTATTGTATAAGTCTTAAATATATATATATATATATATATATATATATATATATATATATTTAATTTAAGTTGTGATTTCTTGGATCATTAAGTTTTAAATATTTGTTTTTAATATTTTAAATCGGTACCCCTATCAACATAAAATCTGTTTGTTTGGAAGTAAAATTGTCAATCTGGGGGGTGGTAAAATCCAAGGAACAGAAATAAGAAAACTTTGAACATTTTATATACCGGTCGGGCCGTCGGTATTTTGAATAGGATAAAGCTGATAGAAGTTCTAAGTTCTAAGTCCTAACTAGTTGCTGGTGATCCATTCATTCTTGGAGAGAAGACCAAAGTTCGTCCTTTCCCTTCCTAAGTACTATTTTCAAGGTCCATTGAGTTCTCCAACACGGAGGAGGAACTGAAGTCATTGTTGATGGAGTTATCATAACTTAAGGAAAGGCTGGTGCCAGCGCCACTATCCACTGAATCATCAAAGGTGGAATTGAAGAGAATGCCAAGATCCATTACTGAGGAAAAGCTTGAACCAGATGGTTGCGGCATTAGATTCTCATTCAAAGTTAAAGAGCTTGATGAACCAAGCCCTATTCTATTAGGGTTTGCGTTTGCGATTCTCGAGGAGAAGATGGAACCGAATTCAGTTGGAACAGGTTCCAATATTGGATTAGTAAGCATTGACAGAAAACTTGAATCAAGTAATTTCATCATTGGGTTTTCCCAGCTCGGTTCTGTTGGAGTCACCATCACAACCCTTGAATTGGAGAAATTCGTACCAGGGCCATTTGGGTTTGAGATCATCATGGGGAACCTTGAATCCAGTTCGGTTGGGTTTGCAATCATGGAGGGAAACGAGAAACTC
This sequence comes from Cynanchum wilfordii, assembly GCA_025388415.1. Lineage (NCBI taxonomy): Eukaryota > Viridiplantae > Streptophyta > Magnoliopsida > Gentianales > Apocynaceae > Cynanchum > Cynanchum wilfordii. The sequence goes on along the minus strand of JAHSUH010001292.1, from coordinate 30,435 downwards.
GAACCAGCTGGTCTCATTGCAACCATTGGGAAGAAGCTGTTTGAAGTTGAACCAAGTCTCGCAGGATTTGCATTTACAATGATGGAGGGAATGCCCCATCCAAATCCTCCCATCCAACTCTGTTCCATCATGGAGATGGAGGGGAAATTCGAACCAAGTTCTGATGATGAATTCACAGATCCCATTGGATTTTCTATCATAGAGGGGAAGTCAGAGAATCTCGAATTAATTCCAATTGAGTTTGCAATTGCAATCCCCGCCCCTGGGGAGAAGGTTGAAATAGCGTTGTTGATAGAATTTGAATTCGCAGACAAGGAAGAGAAGCTTGAACCAGTCTCGTTCTCGTATTCCTTGGTGTTATGAAACAATGAAGAAGAAATCTGCAGACTAGTGTTCATCTGGTAATTTCCAGGTACGCTTCTGATTCCTCCAACTTTTCCAGAAGAACTGTTCGAATCAGGGTGAGGAGGAGCAGAGTACTGGTGGTTTGAATTTGAATATGCCAGATTCTCCGAGAATGAAGATTGACCAATCTGGAAAATATCACCGATGTTGTTGTTGTTGTTGGGTCGAAGTGGATGTGATTTAGTTTCAAGACTAAAACCTGCCGGCGCCATTTTCCCGGTAGCAAATGAAGAAGAAGATGCAGCACCCATGGCTATGAAATGGCTGTTCTGAGTTTGAGACTCTTTGCCGTTGGAGTTTATACCAATTGCAGATTCCTTTCCCTTTGTGCTAGCAAATGAAGAAGAAGATTCAATTATCATCTTGTTGCCCATGGCTTGGATCGCAGGCTCCTTCCCTTTTTCTCTTGCAGATGCAGGTGCAACTGTCTTGCTTGTAATCTCCATTGTCATTTCCATATCCTTTTTTGATACACACACATATATATTCACATTTACACGATTCAATCAAACTGATAATTTATGGGCAGAAAATAAATGTAAAATCAGGCAAGGATAATTAATTAACCATTTAATTTCGTCCTAAACTATACATATCCCGATTCTTGAACTAATGTGACGATAAAATGTATGAAAACATGTGTTAATTATACAATTAGGTATATATATATATATATATTTGTGTGTGCAGTATATATATATATATATATATATATATATTCGTGACTTAAACTAACCTGAACCATGAGGGGCTTACAACCATTTCCAGTCCGAGGTTCGGATGATTCAGCATTTTGTCTAGGTTGATTTGTAAGTAAAGTAAGAGATTTGTACTAGTTAATAATACTGTTGGATATTTGCCATAGTATAAATATCAATATATATATATATATATATATATATATATTAATATATATTCTTACTTATTTGCTTCATATTTCTTTGTAGAGCTTGAAGATCCTTCTCCACGCCCAACTGAGTTTGTTTTCTCCTTTCGATCTAAACAAACAAACAAAGTTTTAACTGTTAAACTGTAACGAAGAAAAGAATATCTATGGATAATATATATATATATATATGTGTGTGTGTGTGTTCACACATTACCAAATATTTTGTAATATATTAAAAATAAAATATTCCCATTGTTTTTTTTTAGTGAATATTGATATTTTATCTTAATACTCTTATAATTAATTTTTTTAATATATATTAATATTTTATAACATAACCTTATTAATTTATTCACATTAAAAAATAAAATAAAAAATAAAAACATCTTTTTAAAAAAAAAGAAATAAAAAATAAAATCATTATAAGAAATGGTGCTTACTAATCCGAGATCTGCGTGGCGGAGCCTTCACAGATATTCTGTACTTCTGCAAAAGAAAAAAGCCAGAAATTTTTGGATCATTTTTTTTTTTTTAATCCGTCTTTTATTTGATGAACATTTCAATTTAATTGTGCCCTGGATACCAATTAAATTACCTTTCATATTAGTAATATTAATAGTAATAGTAATACACCAATAACTCAATAGTCCAATTGAAAGGAATTTAGTTTTCATTAAACAGTGTTTTTTTATTTGCATATAGAAATAATTAGTTTTAGGAAGATTTTTCTAAAAAAAAAAAAAAAAGATTTAATTGTGAATTATTTAAGATTTAAAATGACTATCGAATATTAGAAAATAGTAAATACCTGAAGATGACTCTTAAGATGTGAAAGAGTCAATCCGACGGCATTCATCATGTACAAGATTTTCTTTGGTGTTGCATCTGTAGAGAATATTAGAATTTTTTTTTTTAAAAAAAAAAAAAAAAAAAATTTATTGTGAATTAATTAATGGTCAAATAATAAAGTGCTAGAAAAATACAATGTACTACTACATTTTTTTTTTTTATTACATGGGGAAATGGGGGTGTCGAACCAGGGGTTGATTAATATTACAATAAATTCAAAAAAAATCGATAATCTATCTTTCACATGCAAAAAAAAAAAAATGATAATTATGAAATAAATTAAATCCAGTTCAAGAACCATGCAAGAAGTAATTAATAATTTTAACAAAAAAAAAAAAAAAAGAAGAAAATCATGGATCAAGAAGTTGATACTTACACTGTTCTCCACCAAGTGCATGGATAGACTGAAGAAATCGTTCCTGAAGTTGATGTTCCCATTTAAGACGAGGTTTGGCTTTGGAATTCTTAAGGTAAAAATTACAAGTTGTCAACTTTACATAAATCTCCGGGAAAAACCTCATCATCCCTCCTCTTCCATCACATCCCATCATCGTCTTCTTCCTCCTCTCCCCCTCCTCCAACGCCGCCCGCCGTCCGCCGCCGTTTTCGTAGTGATTCACCGCCTTCTTCTTCTTCTTCTTCTTCTTTTCTTCTTCTTGTTGTTGTTTTGGGAGCAAACTTGACATCATTTCTTCTTCACTGACTTAATTTGCTTACGCACGTTTGATAATTAAGGAACGACGACAACGACGACTTATATAAAATACCGATCCAATGCACTGAACTTAATATATATAGTGGGAAAAAGAAAAACATAAAGAGGAAACAGACAAAACTAGACAAATTACAGAGAGGGATGTTGTTGCTAACATTAATGTTGCATTGCATGGTTTAGGATCCATGAAATATATATATATATATATATATATAATGCGTAAAACGGACGCACAGAAGGGCTGATTTTATACATATATATATGATTTCTTGAATTGCAAAAATCCAAACACCCGGAGAGGGGATTGTTCTTTTGGGGTTTTGGTGGTGGTGATGCTATGGTGGCTTTACTGTCGGATTTTTTGCGCTTTCTTATTTTTCTTGTTATTATTATTTTTACAATTTTTTTTTTTTTATATATTAGCATTTGTATATATATTTATAAAAGTAATTTTATAAAAACAAAAACTTAATTAATTAATATTAATATTATTATATGTTTATTCATTTAAGACTAACATGGGTGATATATTAGATAGATTAATTTTATTTTTTTTTATAAAAAAAAGCATTTATTAAAAGTAAACTATTTTTGTATATACTTATGAAAGTGAATATATTATTTATTACAACAATTATAATCTTCATAAGTATGTTTGACTAATCAGCAAAGCTTTAGTTTCAACTGTTTTTCTTTTTTCATTTTTTTAAAGAAAAAATTCTCTATTTTATTCTTTTAATTATTTAAATTTTTTATCAAAATATCCATTAAACTTGAAAAGTATTTTTATCATTTCATTTCTTCCTCATAATAATTATTACAATTGTATATACGACTTTGTGCTTGAAAGGATATAAAATGACAAAAGACCATTTAAATTTAATGAGTCTATTAATTATATGTAAATACATATATATATTAATAAATTTTAATTAAAATAATCAATTTAAGAAAATAATAAAATAATAAAATAATCAATTTTTTTTAAAATTTTAGGGGAAAAAAAAGGAACAACTAGGAAAAATATGAATATTTGAAAATTTTCCTTTACCAAAGAAGATATTAAATAAATTAAACGGTTTTTTCCCTTTAAACAAAAAGAAATAAATACCAAAAAATCTATTTTGAAAAGAGGAAAAAGGGCCCACACAATGTTGTTAGAACAGTAGCATCATGATAATAAATTCAGAAGGAAGGTCTTTGGGGATAGTTATTTTAATAAATGTTTTATTATTGTAAATTAATATAAACAAAGGTGATATATATTAGATCCTATATATATTTGTTTCTAATATATATATATATATATATTCTCTATCTCAATTTTTTTTTTTTTTTAAAAAAAAAAGAGTTTGTGATTTCGACTTGGTAAAGTTTTATTTATTTAATTTTTTTTCTTAAAAAATATTATAATAATATTACATTATTAATTTTAAACGTATAATTTCAAATCTATCAAATTCGAATTGTTATAATCTAAAGTCGCACATTAATCGCCTAGAAATCTATAAACGATTATTAAACAGAGATTTAATATTTTTTATTTAATAAAACATTTTAAACTCGTGACACGCATTTGAAGTGGAAGAATATCATTATCCTCATTATAAGAGAATTGAGGGTTTCCATTCGGTGTTCGGTCACCAATTTTTGATGGTTCAATTAATAAGAAGTGGAATTGGTCAAATACAGGTAAGAAATCATGTACAAAAAGACACTGCCCCACTCAAGCAATTAATTGTTATAATTTTGGTTAGGGGCAAAAGAGGTAGATCTCAATTACATTTTTTTTTATATAGAAGAATTTGTTATTATTGTTTTTTTCCCCCTTTCAAATCACTCTCATTTAATTTATTTTATATATATATATATATTTTAATCAATCATTTAATATTTTTATTTAGAATATAATAATCATTTTATATTATATTTTAGTAAAATTTTCAAATTATTGTACAAAGTCAAAACAAAAGATTTTTGTAGTATTTTATTTTATTTTATGTATAAAGTTTGCAATCTCAACATATTTTATTTTATTTTAGTATTGTGTTTGTAAATTCTAATTTTTTTTTTTTTTTTTAAAAAAGAAGCTCTAATTCACTATTCTAACTGTTATGCTTGTAAATGAATTTCATAGGGAGTTTGATCCTGGCTCAGGATAACCGTTGACAGTATGCTTAACACATGCAAGTCGGACAGGAAGTGGTGTTTCCAGTGGCGGACAGATGAGTAACGTGTAAGAATCTGTCACTAAATTTTGTTTGAGAAATGACGAATTGGACATTAGTTTTTTTTGTATTTTATCCGTGTCTAGTAAGATTTTTGGGCCCTAACTAAACCAGAGTTGAACCGTATGAAACCCCTATTGGGAAAGTTCTCCTTCTTTATAGGCAAAGTTCGAATTTAAGATTTAAGAAATGAACTTAGATTAATAGATGTTAGTCTGTGCCCTATTATTATTATTGTTACTATTATTTCTTATTTTAAAATTTTTAATCCAACATTTGGGCTTAAAGAAGCGGATAGGCCTGAGTCTTTCTACCGATAAATGGGGGTATAAAAAAAACAACCGCCTCGGCCCAGGCCTCGGGTTGAAACTTCAAACATCCTCAGTTGAAGCTTCGAGAATAAACTTCTGGTAATTGAAGGATTCCTCTACAACTTGAAAATTGAAAATTTTCAATTTCGCATAATCTAGTACTTTCGTCCACTGTTCTGATTTCTTTTAGCGGTATGCAAGACACCTGCTCGCAGGAGTTGGATTCTGTATTCTTTGTGAGATTATGAACTTTGGATGGGATTATGTTGCTGAATTAATCTTTTGAGAAAAGAAGAGTTAAGACACAAGATGATGAAATTTTGTGTTTATTTGTATAGATATTTGAAATAAAGCACTACTGTGGAAATAAAATTATAATTGTGATTTGAATGTGAAATGCTTTGAAGCTTCGATGAAGGTTTATCGACTGAAGGGAAAATGTAAGATACTTTTAAAGGTTTGAAGTCCTAATTTTTGGTGGAATTTTGTTTCCAGTTTTCAGCTTCCTCCTTTCGTAGTTGGCTGCAATGGATCCTCAACCTGAGCCAGTTAGTTATATATGTGGAGGTACGCTGATAAAGTGATTTGTTCATTTGGATGATTCCTTGTGTTTTGTTTTACTTTCGAAAAATCTTTTTGACATGCATGAAATATATGATTAACAGACTGTGGGCAAGAGAACACTTTGAAACCTGGGGATGTGATTCAGTGCCGAGAGTGTGGTTACCGCATTCTCTACAAGAAGCGCACTCGTAGAAGTAAGCTCCTCTTGTTTAATTTGTTATCATAGTTCAACTATTTGAGCTTTTGTGGTGTAGTTGAGGTTCCAAGATCATAGTATCTGAATGATGTTGCCCAGCCCTAATTTTGTCCTCCCACACTTTCTCTGAAGTGGAGAAATTCCTTAAAATTCATTTCGATCCAAGAGGACTGAGAATATTTAACTAAATGTTCAATAATTCAAGGATTGCAAATTTAACTTAAATAGAGAACAAATGATAACTTATATCGCATATTTCTCCACTACAGTGGTGCTCTTTATGCAATTCAATGTGGGACTATGGTGTGTAAAGAAAAATGTCAAATGGTATCCTATGGAGTCTCTTGGTAAGAGGTGGTTAGAGCGTGGTAAGGTTAAGGTAGAAGGTGGACCTATTCTGCTCGTGGCTTGGTCTCTTAAGCTTGTATGAATGAACCCCATCCGAAAACTTGGACAGTTTAATGTCTTTGCATCCATAACATTTTATTATTGTGTTTATACATATATGCATATGTACATAAAATGATGGCATAGGAAGTGGATATGTGGGGAACATGTGCGACCTTCATTGGTGGGTTCCTGCACTCCTCCTGAGGGGTTCAGGTTTCCTTTCTTTCATTGTTCCTGCAATGTTATTTAATATTTATCTCCTTCACCCTTCAAACTCTGCAGTTGTTGCAAACCTTCATTTTCTTCTTCTTTTCATTTTTATTTGGTGAACTCAAGGCACTCCATTTGCTTTAGTTTTCTAAGTGTATATTGTCATGAGCCATGTGAATAGAGCTTTTTAGAATTTTTCAAGTTAAGTGAAATACTCTAGAAAATTTTAGAAATTAGTGGATTACTTTTGAAGATTTAACATAAGAGTAGCATAGTCTAGAAGGATATAGAGAATAAGAGGCATTTACACTTGTCATGGACTTGGACTTTAACCAATGTTACATGCGGCACTTCATCACGCCACTACCCTCTAACCACCTCTTACCAAGAAACTATGCAAGAGACTATTTGAATTTTTCTTGTGCCATTATAGTACTACATTGAATTGCATAAGAGCACTATATGAGGTATGAATATTCTCTATTTAAGTTAAATTGCTTAATCTTTGAGTTATTGAAAATTAGTCAACTATCCCTAGTCCTCTTGTTTTCTTTAGCATCGGAGTGGATCATGGGGGATTTTTCTGCCTTCCATATCAGGGGCATGTGGAGAACAGACTCGGGATTGGGCAATATAACTGTATTTTTTAGTTGTTTATATATCCCTTAAATTTACTGATGTCAAGTGTGTTGTAACTAATATTCAGTTTTAGTCCACACCCGAAATGTTCACCTACCCAGCCAGAAGCCATCACTAGGTTCAAGAAGAAATTGTTCACATCCTATTTAACACGTGAAGATTGACTATACTGTAGTTGAATGTTACAATCAGTTACCATGATTAGGAGATTCTAAACCATGCATGCAGCTTATTGGTTGATATACATGTATTGCAATGATGGAACTTGAAGGAGAAAAAGAAAAAATCAACCCTGATATGACAGGAAGTTCCGTGGTGTTCCATTTTTTTTTTTTTTTTTTTGAAAATGGTGATTGATTACTAGTACAATAAGGTCCTATAATTTGTACATAAGCAGCTTGTGTGGCAACAATATGTGATTGATTGTGTGGGGAAAAAAAAGAAAAAAGAAAAACAAAATCCTCCAATTTCACAAAAAATGTTGAGTTGAGTGGTGGTTAAATACTTACCAAGCATTTCATTGAATAGCAGTGAAAGAAATGAAGGGAATAATTTCTTAGTAAGTTTCAATAGGATTATTAAATGAGCAATTCCAGCTCTTAATTTTGAGAGTCTGGATTCATTTTTTTGGATGTAATATGAAGATTTGTTCTATTTTCAGCTGCTTTTTGTTCTATCATAGACTGAAATTTATTTTCGAGTTTAAGCTTTAGAAAATCTAAAACAGGGTTCTGAAATTTGAGAATTTTTTTTTTTTTTTTCAATATCTTGACATATAAACTATATTTTTTTTTACTTGTTATTTCTTGGAAGATTTACCTTAATAGTACCTGTATATGAGTAGGTTTTGATCTTTATTTAATTGATTATTATACATTTCTATTGGTAACTTTAAATTGAATTTTTGTTAGTATTAGGAAGTGAAATTTGGTCATTTATAAGATAAATGAGATCTTGAAGTACACACACTTATAAATATGTATGTATTTGTTTAGTGTACTTTTATATTGTAAAAGTCAATTTTAGTATACTTTATGAATAGTTGCCCTTCCTCACTATACTATTTCAAAGCTTTATTTTATTATTACTCTCAGAACTCTGAAATTTATTTATTTTGGAGGTTTATGTTGAAATTCGCAAGCACATTATACAAACATTTCTTTGAATTATTATTAATCTTTTTCCGTGATGGTATATACCAGACAAATTTATTTTTTTTCCCTGAAGACTAATTCATTTTTCTGGTAGAGCACTTTACCTTGAAAACATTTTTCCATAGAGAACTCTTTTATATATATATATATTTGTCAAAACACACTTAGTTACTTTTCCAAATCTGAACTGATATTTAAATTGTCAGTTCATGGACCATATTTTTGTGGCACTTTTTACTAAATTCTACTATGATTTTTTGGGACACAGATAAATTTGAAACTAATCCTTTCTATAGGTATGCATACTACTATTGAAGGAGATGCAAGGGTGTGTTGTCAGGAGGTGGTTTTTGGTGCATAGGATTGGTTTTTACGTCACAATATTTTCATTATTTTGTTGCAGTTGTGCAGTACGAAGCTCGCTAAGATGATAATGTGGGGATGAAATTGCAGTGTTCCTAGAGGTTTCTGATAGCCATTTTTGCAAATCTTAGTGGTTGGTGTCCCATATAATGCTTGGATTTATATAACAGAGTTTAGTTTCTGGGTTACTTTAGATGGTGAAACCTGGCATTTGCAAGTTATATATGAAGATAGTACCTACCACTCTGTCTTAGTTTGGTGCTATTAATGTAGATGGTTGTAGTAGGCATTACCAAAGTTCAAATAGTCTTAGATTCAGATATGAAACAGCACATCAGTAATACAACATATTCATCAAATTTCCGAGCTACAGAAAAGAAAAAAAATAAAAAAAAATAAAAAAAAAAGAGGATCATAAAAATTTTACATCTTATTAATGTTCTAAGTGTGCTTGAAAGAAAGCCTAAAAGACCTTTTAAAGTCAGGAATATGAAGTAGTGCAAATTTTTTTAGCCTTGGAAAACAGCTGACTCTATCCCCTTGTTACTGTAGGCAACAGGTGCATCATACTTGCTAAAAAGTCTGTAAGAGGAAATAAGAGAGATACCTGCATAACATAGCACCACAATGAATGTTATGCTTACTGAAGCTGTAGCTTTTCTACAAAATCCACTGAACGTTTCACAAGTTGCACTCCATGTAACTTCTTGATCTCCTTTATATGCCAAGTAAACTGACTCCATGGACACAGCCCCAGCAGCCAGAATCATATATGTAAGAACCTGCAGATTTGTAGCAGCACAACACAAGTCAACTCAACTCAAATTAACAGTATATCCCTATTGGTGGTGGAAGTAGCTTGATTCTCGAAGAAAAGGAGATATGACAAACCTGGTCAAGGAGAAAGAAAGACCAAGCTCGAGACATGGTCGATGGACGAGGTACAGCAGCAACAACAGCTGAAAGGAGGGAATAACCAGCACAAATACCGTTGGCATGAACCAAATACCTATATATCCAATTAGGAAGAAGTGGATCAGGTGTGACATCCAATTAAAATTGAACTGAGGAGCACCAGGGCATACAAAATTTTCAATTTTACCTGAAGGCTCCAAGATCAGAGTAGGTGAGGGAGCCATACTCATTAGATTGGGTATCTTTGAGCATTACAACAAGAGCAACCACAGAGAGAGCCACAGGCAGGAGTCTGAGCAAAGTCTCGGTAGTTCGAATTCCGGTGCTTCCATTTTCATCATCATTTACAGACCCAATTTCCATCGGTGAGCTACCAACTATTGTATTGCCTTTCTCTCGCTTATCTGCCATCATTCTATTCTAGTTATATTTCTCTTTCTACCCCCTTTCTTTTTTTTTCCTTCAGGGACGGGACTAAGCTTGAGATTGAGAGTAATGAGAATAATGAGAGAGGGAGAGAGAGAAGAACTTCTCTCACTACTTATTAAAGTTGATCTAGGTAAGGTGGGTGGTGCTGCATTGAATGCTCATCAAAGCATTCCACACTTTCCCATGCACGTCAATGAAGGGAAGACCGTCTCATCCCCTTCGGCCTTAATTTGTGCAAAACATTCAAAGAATGAACTGCTGTCGTGAGGTCTTTCTTGTAATTGTTTCCTTAGGCCATTCCTATACATGTGGACATTAGGTAACCAACAAATCAAAACCCAACATACTTGTAATTGCCATTACTCAACTATCAATATGATACTTTAATTGTATGTTGTTACGTCTCAAATTTGAATCTTATTTATGAAAAAATAAAAATTAGAAAGATCTTTTCTCTGAAAAGAGATCTAATACGATATGATAATTGGGTTCAAAGAGACTATGGAATATTGGGTTTTTTTTTTTTAAGTGTTTTTTTTTTTTTTTTTTTTTTTTTGTTTATTGTGTATGTCAAATATAATGTTTTAATTGACAATTCACAATCTATATATGAGCATATATATATACTATATATATATATCATAATTGACAATTGTAATCTCTAAAATATTAATTTTTTTTAATATATATTTTGAATTTTAAGTAGAAAGGATTTAGTTCTTTCTTAAGCAATGTTTCGTGTTTGAATTTTCTGTGTGGAAAAATGAGTGTTAGGAATAGCTTTTCCTAAAAAAAAATCTAACATAACTCAATTTCAAATTAGTGGTAGTCTAAAGAGACTAATAGACAGGGAGGTTTAACCAAAAATAATTTTCCAATTTATGAACTACTTGCCGATTTTATTTATTTATTAAATCATTTGGTGTTCAAATATACTATTTGGACTAATTTAGATTATGTTACAAAATAATTTTTATTTGAGATAAATTTTTACCTTAATTCTTACATGATAATGCTCACAATAAGAATCGAGTCGGAACAAGAAATCTTATATTAGATTTACAAGTTGCCTATTTTTTATATTAAAATAATGTTATGAATCCTAAATCCCAAAGATTCATCAAATTAGTGGATGTTTATCGGATAATCGTCTTTATCCTTTAATCTCGAGATAACTACGTAATTAATGATATGTAACAAGTGTCACATAATGTTTATCTCTAAGGTGACAAGTGTCACCTCATGCTTATCTCATAGGTGAGGTGTCACCTGTGTATTTAATCCTGAGTGACAAGTGACACCCTTGAAATTTATCTTTTCCCCTTTTTCACCCCTATAAATAGAGGGTCTACTCCACTTTGTAAACACACACAAAAAAGAATCATTTCGAAAATAATATAATAATATTCTCTATATTTTATCTATATTTCTCTTTTTTACTTTTATCTCGTTAGTTTTATATATTTTCATAATAAACAAAGATTTGATTACGTATTCTATTTGATGAACACATAATTGAATACTATTTATATCTGAATGAGAAATGACCGTTTAATTGCCAAAATTTCTTCTTCTACTTAAAAAAAAGAAAAAAAATATATATATTATATATAAATTGCCAAACTTTTGAACTTAGCCTTCTATTAAAAATTTGATAAAGACAAAGCAGATACCCGTCACATGGCGCATTTTTTTTTCTTAAGCATCCGGTATCCGTTCCTACACGGGTTGACTAATTCGGATTCGGCCTGTAGTGCGCTCGCAGAGTCCAACTCTTACTCAAGGGTGAGGGTTTGGCCCAGAGCTTTTTAACGTGGCGCTCGCAGAGTCACATGCCGCATTTGCTAAGAGTAAAATGGATATTTTAATTCTTTCCCTTATCATTTTGGTTCCAAATTATGAAATTTTTTTTTTTTGGACTCCGATATTCTCATCAACTAATTTAGGAGGTACTCGTGGGAGGAGACTTTCAAGACTACGGCATATAATTGAAATTGTGACATAAAGTCATATTTGTCATGTGTCAAATTTAGATTCATGACTTAGCAAGTCAAGTGAGATACCTAAGTAAATGAAGTTAAACCATAAATTATGAATTTTTACAATACCATAAACAAGTTTTCGCCAAAATGAATGAAGCAAAGATGTCCTGGAATTTGCTGTCATCTCGAATACTCATCGGTTCTCCATACTTCCTTGCTTTGAATAGTGAGTTACATCATATGTGGATAGAGAAAAATAGAAACATGGTCACTACAAGAAGTGTGAATAAGAGTTTTTTTAATTTTTCATGGAAAGAAATAAAATAAATAGTCATGGTCCAATTCTAAATACACCACATGATCTTTCTTTATCCTCGCTCCATGTAAAAAACATAGCTGCTTCTTTCATTTTTTTTTTTTTTTTTTTTTTTTTGGTTGTTGTAGTAGTAGTTGTGAGATGTGATTCATTATTAATAACATGTCTAAATTGGGTCTATTTCTTGTAAATTACGTCTCCTAATTCAAACATGCGGGAGCACCCTCACGTGTAAATATTTATATATGCATCACCCTATTGAAGTCTCTCTCCTATATATATATATATATATATATATATATAGAGTCAAGAATTAGAGATTATAACGAGGTTAGGGGTATGTGAGAATCCCTTTTCTCATCCCCACCAACCTATTTCCATCCCCACTGAAAATGATTTTACCATCACGTCTCCATCTTGTTGAGCATAAAGTATCCTCATAGGGATTTTTCATCCTATGACAGCTATAATTATATATAATATATAAATTTACCATACCAAATATTTACATAAACGAATAGGTATTGCAATTAGAGTGGTAATTTATCCAAATCAAACAAATATTGAATGTTTGAACTCGATTTGATCAATTTTTAAATAATTTAATTGAGTATGAAATGTTTAAATTTATTTTATTATTTATTTAAATATTGTCCGAATAAACTCAATTAATATTTCATATGTAAAAATTTATTTAGTTTCTTCTATTATTTTGTATTGATTAGAAATGAAGTTTGTTTAAGTTTTGTGGTTAATTTGAGCTCGAGGTTCAATTTTGGGTATGAATTATATTTTTAAAATATTATAATATATATATATATTTATAATGTAAACGTATTAATATATAATAATATATAAATATTATAATTTATTTGTAAACACTTAAATAAAAAGAGTTTAATGTTTGATTTTTAGTTTGGCCAGAGGGCAGTTGAGGCGAACTCTGCTAAAAACGGAAGATGCAGCAGAAGCAAGCTGGTGATTTACCATCCCATATTCAAAACAATTACTTTGACTAATCCAGAATAGACCTCAAGTGTCCGCAGAGAGCCTGTCAAGCACCATCCTAAACCTCAGCCCAGCATTTCCCCAGCAACAAAAGAAAACTATTGAGTGCAAAACAAGTAATCAGGTCTGATACTCGAGAGCAAATCAAGAACAATCTCAGCATCCAACAATATATTAACATGAAATAAGGAGCAGACTAGACTAGGTGTGCATCACTTTATTCCACAGTATTAGTTATTGATCCTAACTCAAATAAATAATTCAATCTCATGTCTGGCAAGTCTTCCAGGCAAACTGAGCAAATGAAACAGTTGTATTGACGTTCTGATAGCTGAATACTATCAATAATTGCCACCACACTGGATCAGTCTTCTGCCAAGCATTTTTAACATTGTTGGTAATAAGGAAATTGCAGTAACTAGTCCTCGGATCCCAGTCATGTTACAGCACAACTTTGTCAAATAAATACAGGGCCATTGAATAACTTATAGGAGCTTTACAAGATTGCAGCTTCTGTTTGATCTTCAAGACTAGGTGCAACCTGACTGCAAAACAAAAAGTTTAGTAAATGAAAATAGATCAGATCAAAGCCAAATTTGAATTGTGCATTTGGAATAGGCCCACGTTTCTGAATAAAGGTTGCTTTCAAGCAAATTGTTCACATAGTATAACTGTACCTCATTTGAAACTTGTCCATGGTACCACCACTCATTACAAAGCAATAAGTTGCAGCAAAAGAAGGAAAAACTCAAGAATATGGTGCACGTAATACAATTCAAGAAAGCAGAAGTGTGCCAACATGCAATATACTATCTCAAATACAATTTAAGAGCCAGGCGCACAAGTTTTCATCACTTGATAAAATGCTAGAAAAATATCTGGGAAATCTTTTCTGCAAATGCTGTTTCTTGCTTTTAACTTCCCTCTGGTCAATATATCCATTAAAATATTAGCTGCTTCGGTAAGAGGTGAAGGAGGCAAGCTAAAACTTTCAGTTCACAAACATAAACAAGAATATGAATTGGAAAATTAAATAGGATCAATACCTAAAAAGCGACAATTAGAATTACCAGCATTTTAGGATTTGCAATTCCATTTCAGCTTTATCCATGACTTTTGCTAAATGAGTGGTGCGCCAAGAGCTTTCGACCAGGTGTAAGATGTTCATCCTGGAAAAACTAATCAACTGTAACACAATGCTTGTTCATCAAAGTGAATAATCATTTAAATGAGTAAAGATTTTTCCACAACAGACACATCCATAGACATTGTATGCAATTATATCCAAACATGCGTATTAACTGAATAACCAGTAAATGTGAAAATATCCTACAAAAAACACCTATATTTGCAAGCTGAAGCCCATAGAATCAGAAAAATGAAGCAGACAACTTCTGTGATTGCATTACATAATCCTATGTGACCTAGCTTGGGAGCTTGCAACTTCAATGTTGAAGCAGATATTCAGTACCCTTATCTAAGTGAATAAACCTTTATCATAAGGACCCTAAAAGTATTATTTCCATATTACACTAGTGTCTTTCATGATTATTTCTGCGAGATTGTTTCTTCCAAAACAAATATTCATGTCTGATCTATACTTGTGTTCTCCTCCACCAAAGCTATGACAACCCCAAGGTTTGCATGGAAATAAAAGATTTTGCAGAGAGAGGCAAGCATGTGATATAGAAGGTCTTAGTGGTTAGTTGTCATCTAGCAGTAGTAGGAAAACTATGTCAGAGATCTCATTAGAAAGAAATCTTTACAACCACAGTGAAGCAGGTCTATCATTGCAGGTTTTAGAGAAAAGAAGCCCAATATTACAGATTTAACGTACCTTGTACAGCGAAGCAGCAGATTCAGATTCGACAGTCTGAATAGGAACATTCCCAAGTGATTGAAAAGCATCCAGAGCATCCAAAGTCAACTGCCAACCACAAAGTGCAAGAGCACCAGAACTGGAGCAAGAACCACTACTACTAGTTCCTGCTGCAGCAACATTTCCATTTACCCACGGACAAAAATGATTGTGGTGCTTAATTGGATCAAACTCAACGGCCTCTTGATAGTTGCTTCCTCCATTGGGAGGACCTATTAAATTTCAGTACAACTTAGGGGAGAGAGAGAGAGAGAGAGTTAAATAGATAGATAGATCAAAGGAGACCAACCTAGCCCATTTCTTGCCAAATATCGTGATTCAACATATCCAGAGTCATCAGCAGGCAGTGCTTTTCCATCTTGATTAACTTCTTCCTTCGACATATCCATGCCAGACCATAAAATAGCATTGCAGGAAAGAGATGGATGCACACTGTTCTCACGGGGAACTGAATGCATATTACTAGTCTTTTCACCACTATCAAAGGATTCTGCCTTGGCTGAACCAATAATTTTTGAGCCACTATCGGCCCTGCCAACAGAGCCAGACATCAGCTCTTGGCTATCACCCTGAGGATCCTCCCGGTCAATTTCTTCAGGTACAAAATCACCCATGACCCCTGGATCTGGGATAAATTCACTTGTTTGACCCTGGTTTTCAGTTATTTCAGCAATTGGTTCTACGTCACCAACAACACTATCTGCCCTGTGAACAGAAGCATCTGTTCCATGAATTTCAGCTTCATGACTAGCTCCCATTCCAACACTTCCACCACTAACTCCAAAACTAAGACCATCTCTCCCATGAGCAGTCATGGTATCTGCATTCACTACTTCTTCTTCATTGGTGCTACTTACACCCATTTCACCAGCATTCCTCACACCACCTGGACATGTACTTTGCTGTGCCTGATTACTATAATTTAATTCTGAAGTCGCATTCAGGTCTGTGTTTCTACATCCTAATGTAGAAGGAAAATGAGCATCATCTACATCTACAGGATAATTCTCAACACTTTCCATTGAATCATCATCAGCACTGTGACAAATAGTATCCATTGCAATAACAGAAGAAACACGAGTTGAATCTCGAGTAGATGGAATACCAATTAATTGTTCCTGCCTTGGAGGGTCTCCAATGTCAAACCCAAATGGCTGGCTAGGACCAGCACCAGATGAGTCCCTCTGATAAGAAAAATGGGTCTCAAAAACATCAGAACTGCAGGTACGTTTTGAAGGACCAGCCAAATACTGTTTACCATCATCAACTTCATCACCATCACGGTCAATAACAGTTCCTTCAACGCTATCAGCCTGCTGCATCAACTGTGGTCGGTCAACTGTGCTACCACCTTCATCTAAGTGCCGCTTCCGAGAAATAGGACCTCTGGATTCATACGAGGCTGCGCGATCACCCACCTCACTACTAGAAGGTTGCCCAATAATAAGCTCTCTTCCTGTAGGCACATCTTGGTATGGCTCAGACATCATATTCATGCCTAACTGTGAAGTGGGTAATCCACCTTGCACGGAGATGTTGAGATCCACACCAATGTTTGACAATGATTTCCCCTCATCAGTTGTGGCAGCTTCATCATGGTCCTCCATCTGCTCCTTTTCCATACCATCAGTAGCAACCCATCCACTAATGCCACTTGCAGCACTTGCTCCGCGTGTTAACTGCATCTTCTTGCTTGTTTCAGGAATACCAATGCTATTGGGAGCGAAAAAAGCAGGACGAACCACAGTCAGAAAATCCCATATTCTAACAGTGGCACCACATAAGCTGCAATCCAACAACGGTGATCTCGATTCACCTTTAGAATTAGTGCCCAGAACTTCTTTCTTAACGACCTTTTTCCTTGCTGAAGTAGACATTGCCTTCTTGCCACGAGCAGGATCTCGTGGAGGACCACAGTGATTCTCTGGACCTACTGAGTGCCCGTTCCTTGCAGACTGAGCAGAATGCTCTTCACAATCTTGAACATTAGGAAGCCACCTTGGTTCCCAACCACACAGACTAATCAACTTCTGAGCCTATAATGGAGCCCAAAAAAACAAGAATCAACTTCAAAGAATACATAGACAATTCTTTAAGAGCAGTAAAAACCAAAAATGTACTTACACGAGAGTAAATGAAAAAGACATCTTCTTTATCATTTTCAATTCCTGACATGAAATCTGACCTAAAGCCAGATTCGCCACCTCCAATAACCTGTATCTGAGATAAAAAGCGGTCAATTTCTGAACTCCGAGAAACACGCATCTGCTCAATTGCAGATATAGCCACAATAGGGAGGAATGGAAACTGGAGCAATCCATCACAACGGTCCTTAAAACCTCCAATTAGAGCAGATGGAGGGGTGGGAGGAAATTGCACCAAACTTTCAGCACAACTATTCCCTCTCCACGGACAATTGACTTTATGACCTTCATCAAGCTTTTTGGAAAAGTTTTCCTCAGCACTGTCAGCTACCAAAGTTAATTAATACATTAGAACTGCTGCATTGCTAGAAATGAAGCAGGATTGTTATATATCTTGGCTAACAAAAGGAGCTGCGATTACTTTAAGCATGCTAGTACAATAAGTACAAATTGCCGATTCTTTCACCCTAAACAAAAATGTCAAGAAAAAATGTAAAACTTTTCTTTTCAAAGATATGTTATGCTGACCACACTACCATGAAACCTAGAGTACTAAACCCAAAAAGAAATACAAAAAAAAAAATATAACAAAACAAAACAAAACAAAACAAACAATCACCTCTAGAAGGAGCCCATATAGCTGAGAAAAGTTCAAGATTTGCGCCACAGGACTCGCATTCAATCTTATCAGCACTTACATTTACCCAACCTCTCCGAGCACAAGCTAGAGAATTGGAAGCCTACATTAGTGCAATTTAGTAGCAGACATCAAAATTACGTAATCAAAAAGGTTACTACAGCAATTGTATGAATCTAGCACAATGTATGATAATAGATAAGAGCACAGTAAGATGGAAAAGAAAATTTAATGCATTAACCATGACATGATAGATACAGAGTTTTTTTTTTTTACAGCAATTCCAACTATCACTAAAAATTGAGATTGCAACTTCCAGAAAGCATGACTAGAGAAGATTGCAAGCTTAGTAGCATGTCCGATCATGGAGAATCAATGAAAAAGTATACCATGAATCATTCAAGAAAATATAACCATATTGTTCTGACTCATCAGCTGATAAATTCAAGCAGGTTCTGAAGAAACTCATCGGATACAATATATTCAGCTACCAATAGTGTGCTATGTAAAATATTGTCACCCCTAATAATATAACTCTACAAAGGAATATCCTCTACCCAAAATAGCCCATCCTTTGAAAAGAATCTTGAAGGATTAAATCTAAGAAGAATAAAAAAATCTAAAATGTAATAGAATAATCAAACTAATTAATAACTAAATCCTAAAGCAAGAGACTAATAGAACCTTAAAACGTATAAAATGATTAAAAATTAATACTATTATTAAATAAGACATGCATCACAAATTCTGGCAAGTGTTCAATAAGTTCAACTTCATTGCACATTAAAACTTAGCTGCTACTTTAATGAGATGAATCGCCAAAAGTAAATTCTTACAATGTCATCTAACATAGCCGGTGGCAAATACTCAGTGTTAATGTATTCTATTAACATAAACAGGTTCCATCAATGCAAAGCATGATCATCTAAACAAAATTTTCATGAAATGTTAGGAAAGTTCAATTTTCATTCCCTTTTTCACATCCTATTTCTCAGGTATATAAGAATAATACAATTGTCTATCTATTAGGTGGAAAGCAACCATCAAATCTAGAATGGCTATTGTCATTGTTTTCTTCATTATTAGAAATGGAAGGCACACGAACATATGCATCCCATTGGATGTCCAAGCATTCGTACAGGTTCACTGCCTATTCTCCAGGAAAGAACATGTAATGCTAGTTCTTCTATTCACGTTGACTCAAGCTCCTTTTCAGTTTTAGCCTTCATTTGGTTCAAACAAGTGTTAAAGCTGGATTACCAATTATCAAGTTTCATGTTGAACTCATATATGGATTACGCCCATGTAGAAGCAGTAAAACAAAGTAATGCATTTACATTTCCTAACATACAAAAGTTGTTAAATCAAATTTCAAAATTCTTTTGTGTAAAAGAAACCCTTGCATCAAAGAAAAAAATTTGAAACCTTCGGCTTCCCAACCCAATTTTCAGGATTGAAAGTAGAAAGACGCCTCAGTAAATCACCCCTTTCCCAAGGCCTACAAGACGGCTGCGATGAACCAAGTGCAGAACCACCAGCACTAGTGCTCAGTGAAGCCCAGATGGGCTGTGATCCAATACGAGAAAGAGAGCCCCCTCTAGAACCCTGCCCTTGCCCTTGCCACTCTGTGCTCCCAGCATGTGTAGGAAGAGCAGGAGATGAAGCTCCTGCAGAGCTGAGAATACAAATAAGATTAGATTTTCACACGAAAAAATATAAAATAGCATAAAAATATAAGCTCGGCATTTACACAAGAGGCATGCCAAAAACTTTTGCTTTTATGTTTAGATACTCTCGCCCATGTTTTGCATTAGTAAACAACAGTTGCACAGAGATCTATATATAACTTTTAGTTTTGCCAGAACCAAACAACTACACTCTTAGCTGAATCATAAATCAAAGCAAACCAACATAATTCTAGTACAGACCACCCTGATGCAAATGCAATGCAGAAACATCAGAGACAGGTCATTGTCAAAACATCCTTTCTTAGTGGTGTTGTTGCTTGACCTAAGACCAAATTGACCTCAGCTCCCTGTTCTTTCCTCACTCCCCCAAAAACCAAAAAAAAAAAATTCAAAAACTTGAAAACAAAAGAGAAAGGGGCAACTTTCATACTAGCTGGAGTTAAAACATGATTTAGCTGCTAAACGATAAGCAGAAGAGCAGAAATGTGACAGAAAATAAACCGAACAGCAGGAATGACTGAAGTTTAAAAAAAATCAGAAAGAAAACTAAAGCCCCAAATTAACAATAACATTAATTAATTGGAAAATTTCTCGCTCCCCGCCTCCGCCAATAAGCGGCATACATTATACATTACCTAACAAGTAAACCTAACTTCACAGAACTCCAACAATAACAATTGAATGTAAACTCTCAGCAAAAGATGCAAAATTCTCACAATATAAAATCAGAAATAGAGAATAATAGAGAGCTAGGGTTTGCAGAAGAGAGTATACCTCGCAGCAGGAGTAGGTGTAGGAGGCGACGAAGACTTACGAGGCAAAGTAGGGTCTCCAGATGAGCTTATACCTTCGTCTCTCATGTCGCTCTATCACTCTAAAATTTCCTTCCCTTTTTTTTTTTTTTTCTTCCGAATTTGCTTGTCAATCGCTCTTCTTCGTTTTGGGGGTTTTTCTTTCCTTTTTCTCTATTTCTCAAAGAGATCGGAAACCTTGCCAAGAACCAAACGTAGCAAAAGCATCTGAATCGCGCGTGATTGTCCGCCCTCACCCTACTGCTATAGGTATTTATATCTCCATAATCTTAGTATCATGAAAAACAATAATATTTTATTATAAATATTTGCAAAATTTCTTATTACATACTATAATACATTATCTAACATAGGTGGATATAATATCTTATTTTTATTAATATTTTACACAATATTAAATTTTATATATATATTTTATATTCATAGAATTTCATTAATCAAAATAAATTATACAAATAAATAATGTAACTTTATTCATATGTGTTAAGAAGGAACGTCAATCTTAAGTTGAGTGCACTATCGTCTTGACTTGCAAATGAGATTATTTACTTGTTTATTTTTTCAAATATTTTGAACCAAACTTAATAGAGTACATGATCTTTGAGATTGTTTGATTAATTATTCAAACACCAGACTCAATTAATATTTGGAACCTAAAATTTTGTTCAGTATTTATTTATATAGTTTAAAAAGAATCTCATTTAATTTTTAAGTTAGTTTGAAATCAAGTTTGAATATAAAATTAATTATATAAAAAATAAATTTAAATAGCAAATATATTAATATATAATAATTATACATACAGTACAAGAGATTGTTCAAGTTAGAGTTTTTTATTTCAACGTAAAGTTATTAAAAAATTGTTACAAGTGTTACAAATATATTTACAATTTATTACAATAACATGTACATATCAAAATGACATCGTTACAATAAAAATATACATAAACTTTGAATTAATTTAACTTTCAATTCTAACTATTAAGTACTCTATACTCAAGTTGGACTTGAATTGCCCCTAATCCATGGGTATAAATGATGGGTAAAACTTTAAAATTATGCTTTTAAATGATGGTCTTCTTCTTTTTCAAATTTTTTTTAAGCACGAGGTGTGAAGAGCTCAAAATAAGGAGAGGAAATTTTAAGCCAAATGAATATCTAAACTAATCCTCATTCGAGTCGGGTTAGTTTCTTGTGGGAGGAAGCTCTAGCCCCAAATTTTAAACAATTGCATACATGAGTAAGGGTTTGAACCCCAACCTCACTTAAGCTATAAGAGCTCTTTATCAACTTACCTACGCTTGAGGTTTTCTTCAAATTGGTAACCCTTGTATATGCCTCTAAAAAAAAAATTCTTCATTCTCTAGATTTTATTTTATTTTCATTTGGAAATTATGAAAATGTATATTAGGTTGGGGATCAACTAGAGAAGAGTAAGATTATTGAAAATGTCCTTGATAAGTTTGACATATATGTGTGGCCCAAACAATTAGAATATTTTATAAATTTGGTTAGAAGGACCAAGTTAGAATAATAAAAATAGTTAGAGGACCAACTTTAAAAATTTTAAGATGTAGGATCAAATTAGGAAAACAAAAATAGTCAGAAGATCAAGTTTTGAAAATTAAGATTTCGGATCAAACGAGAAAGTAAAATGGTTAAGGGACTAAAATTAAAAAAAATTTTAAAATAAAAAATAATAAAAATAAAATAAACTTTTTAAGGACTTACTAGAAGCTCAATGCTTATTTAATGCATCATAAGTTCTTGGTTTGGTATAAATAGTAAACAAATTTGTGAGTGCGACATATATGGTGAGTGTAATATAATAGTTTTGAGATATTTCTTCAAATAAGAGTTATGGTGAGTGTAATATAATAGTTTTGATGTTTTCTCAAATAGTATTACATTCTTATACATTTACTAATTAAAGTGGATGGTTATTAATTTGGGTTTCTACTAAAATGGTAAAATTTCAAGTCTTCTATGGAAAGAAATCCTACCTATTACTTCCTTTTTTTTGCTAAATAAATCCTACCTATTACTTATTTGATGCAAACAAATAACAATGAATATGTATAAAAAAACAACATCATATGTAATTTGTAGCTTTTAATCTTTATTAAGAGATCATCCAATGATCTAGGGCAAAATCAAATAAATGTCAATAATTGAATACTAAAACATATTTATATAGTCAAGAGTGTTATCAAAGTATTTATAAGTTGAAAATAGAATATTTGTCTTTTAAAGTTTGGATGTGGGACTTTGTGAAATCTTAAACAAAAATATTCACCAAAACAAGTACAATTATATAATTATAAGAATATGTACTGTTGTCATACTTATACATTACAATACAACTTCATGCATCATTAATTAAATCAGGAAGGCCAATTTCTGTACCAACCCGCCCATGCCGAAACCAAACCGCTAATACCAAGTGTAACAGCGTGGTTACAGAAAGGGTTCGGTTCAATTTCCGCCAATCCAATTATAAGGTCTGCAACATTTGCTGCTACCGCCATTATTCTCATCACTCTGTCTACTTTTATTTTCTTCATTTCATCACTTTCTTTTCCAACAATTCTTGATTCTTCTTCTTCTTCTTGTTTTGATGATAGTGATGCAGAAATCTTTTGTTGTTCCTTGAACCCTTTTCTAATCAAGATGAAATCAGTAATAATAAAGAATATATACCCAAATGACTCACCAAATGCTGATATAAAGCTCATCGTCTTAGCTAATTTCCCATCCAAAACTCCTATTCTGGCTAACCAAAGAAAATGGTCGAAGAAAAAGTACACCATTTCTCCACCGTTAGCGAGGACAGCCAGCGACCTGAGAGTTTTTGTCGGGCCAGGATTTCTTCTCAGTGCATTGAATCCGGTGAGGAATCGGCCGCTACGGAAAGCTTTCCGGCTCAATCCGGATGCCACTTCCCATTGCTTGGCTCTTTTTGCTGCGTCCGGATGAGTTGCTTCCACGTGCCAGTGAACCAATTTGGAGACGTACTGAAATGTTTTCACCAGCTTGTCGATCCCATCTCTTTTTGCTAGAAAGATTACTACCTTGTCAACTGTGTCGTTCATGGCTTCTAATCCCTGACTTTTTTTTTTTTTTCTTTTCTAATTCTTGGAGATGATATTAAAGAAAGAGTTATGGAACAGATTAAACTGAAGGGCAGCCACAAAAAATTGTTCTTGTATTTGTATTTGGATAAATATGAGAATATATATGTATATGTATATATATATATATATATATACATACGTGTGTGTGTGTTGGACTTCAAATAATTTCAATTCTCGTATACTGACAAATAAAGAGTTCATATGGACCAAACAAATATGTTTCGGTACTGATTACATTTTATTTTATTTTTTTATTTTTAAGACTCTTCACTATTCCAGAAGAAGAGTTAATTGATTCATGAACACCAAACTGAAATATAAAGTGGACAAAATTAGTAAGATTAAGTATGTGTTAATACCGTAATAGTAATTAAAGGATTGGTTCAAATATTATACGAGATCTCGTGCGGGGGATTATTTAAAATAAATATTGGATTATGCGAATATAACTCGAAAAATTTAAATTAGTTAGAATCATAATGATTCATAATACTAGATGGTCTAACAAAAACACTGTGTTAATAGCTATTCAGGATGAATATGGATTCTAAGATTTTGTTTTTTTTTTTAATCTTTTTTTTAAAATGGGTGTCTTGAAAGTTATAATTTTAGCCCTTTTTGACCCTAAGAACTCCTTCAAAAAAACTCAACTATAATGGATGGTTTTTTTAATATATATATATATATATATAAACATATTTATTTATTATTTTTATACATTATATTACACTTAAATATTATGAAAAAAGTAATATAAAATAATGGTAATTTAGTATACTATAATATATAAAAGTATTAATTTTTAATAAATATCTAATATATTAAAAAAATATTTACAAGCTTTATTCAAATGACAACTAAATATAAGCAAGTTCAAATTTTAATGACAATAAATATAATGTTCTGAAGGAGGCAATTTAAGGAGAAAATAGGAATTATCTGAGAAAATAAAAAAGGGAAAAATAGGGAAAATTTACCAGAATAATAAAAGGAAGTAAAAGTAAGAAGAAGAAATAGTGATGATGATGATGGTAATGGAGAAATAGAAAGCCTTATCGCACAGAATTTGGTGACAGGCAGAGAAAGAGCCACACAAACGCAAGCCACAGTCAGAGGAGGCCAACCTCAGCCTTGGGATTTCTCACAACCTCTCATCTCCTCTTCTTCCCTCTTTCATCCTCTCTCTCTCTCTCCACACACACACACACACACACTCTCCCCATTACACTCTTTCTGTCTCTCCCCATACTCTGATTATATCATCACTTTAGTTTTATCAACGTAAAACCCATTACTGTTCTTCCAATATTTATATATATATATATATCTTTTCTTATTCAAATTCCCCAAGTTAAAAGCTTGATTAGGTGAGAATGTTTCAATTTCTTGGAATAAAGTTTATTTCTTTTTGCAGTTTCATCTGAATTTTGTCTGTAAAATCCCACTGTTTGGTTTTTTTTTTCTTTTGGTTGGTTAAGTTGTTGAAGTTTCTATTGCCAGAAATGATAATTCTTGTGTTTATGTGTACTGAATTTTATGAATAATGGCAGGTACCTGTTTTCAATTTGCGGGGAGTTCTGAAATATACTTGACAAAATTGATTTCTCTTGGTCGCTGCATCGAAAAGTTTATAGTTTTCTAGGGACTGTTGAGTGAGGTCCATGGTAGTATTGATTAAGGTTATATAAAGAACAAATGGCTGCTATTGCTTCCCTAGTTAGCTTGGGAAGCGTCTGCACCTGTTCTTCTGGTAAATTTGAAGGATCATTTTCATTGGTTAGGAGGGTTTCTTTTTGTAGGCATTTTAGTAGTTACCGTGGAGTTCGTCTTTGCAAAAGATGGAGATATGTGTCTGTTTGTAAATTCTCAATAACCACTGATTATATAGCCGAGCCCAGTACTTCTGTATCCTTAGATTCCACATTTAGGGGAAATAGTGATGATAATACTGATCTTGTACTTAAGCCTGCTCCTAAACCTCAGTTCAATTCTGGTGCTCAACCTGAATCCCTTTTGAGCATTGGGTCGGGTAATTGGAATGGATCGAAACCTATCTCAGATTCTGAGGATGAAAAGAATGATGAAGAAGAGAGGAATAAAGTTGTGGAGTCACTTGGTGAGGTATTAGAGAAGGCAGAGAAGCTGGAGACTAGTAAGAAGATTAACGTATCAGTTAATAAATCACCAGTCAATGGAAATGCTACCCGAAATAATAGTCCAGCTGTTGATCCTACAAATGCTTCCAATAAGAAGAATATGGCGTCGAAGAGCGTGTGGCGCAAGGGTAATCCAGTTTCCAGTGTGCAGAAAGTTGTGAAGGAACCACCAAGGCAACAGCCAAGAGATGTTGGAGCAGCAAAGATAGAAGCACGGAATGTTGCTTCTCTGAGACCTCCTCAACCTCCTCAGCCTCCTCAGCCCTCAGAGAGTTCAACCAAGGTTGCAGGCAAAGCCCTCTGTTGCTCCTCCTCCTCCTCCTCCTCCTCCTGTGGCTAAGAAGCCCGTTATTTTGAAGGACATTGGTGCAGCTCCCAAGTCTTCTTCCACTGATGAAAGTGATTCTGCTGGAAAGACAAAAGAGCGCAAACCAATATTGATTGATAAGTTTGCTTCTAAGAAAACAGTAGTTGACCCTTTGATGGCTCAAGCTGTTTTAGCCCCTCCAAAACCAGGGAAAATGCCTGCTCCTGGAAAGTTTAAAGAAGACTTTCGTAAAAAGAGTGGTTCATTTGGAGCCCAACGTAGGCGGCTAGTTGACAGTGCAGCTGAGCTTCATGATGAAGAGGCATCTGAGCTTGATGTTTCAATTCCTGGTGCTGCCACAGCAAGAAAAGGCAGAAAATGGTCTAAAGCAAGTCGCAGAGCTGCTCGGCTTCAAGCAGCCAAAGATGCTGCACCTGTCAGGGTTGAAATTATGGAGGTTGTTGACGAAGGTATGCTAACTGAGGAGTTGGCATACAACTTGGCCATTAGTGAAGGAGATATTCTTGGATATCTTTACTCAATGGGAATAAAACCAGATGGGGTACAAACCCTCAGCAA
Source organism: Cynanchum wilfordii (assembly GCA_025388415.1). Taxonomy (NCBI): domain Eukaryota; kingdom Viridiplantae; phylum Streptophyta; class Magnoliopsida; order Gentianales; family Apocynaceae; genus Cynanchum; species Cynanchum wilfordii. Next base: position 3,536 of record JAHSUH010001292.1, on the reverse strand, counting down.
AGATATGGTAAAGATGATCTGTAATGAATATGATGTTGAAGTTATTGATGTTGCCCCCATCAAAGTTGAGGAAATGGCAAAGAAGAATGAAATCCTTGATGAGGATGACTTGGACAAGTTGGAAGACAGGCCCCCAGTTGTTACTATAATGGGTCATGTGGATCATGGGAAAGTGAGTTATATGTTGATAATATATTATATATATATATATATATATCTTCTGATGACTTTTCCTTGCTGTGTTACATCACAGTATTTCCTTAAGTTATTACATTCTTGACATCCCGTAATAAGCTATTTGATACATATGTCTTGTTTTTCTGTTGACAGACCACACTGTTGGATCATATACGGAAGACCAAGGTATGAATTTATATTTGTATATTGCACTGCATAATTCTATTCTTTTGTTTCATAATTATGTCATGATAGTACCTTACAGTGCTTTGTGCATGGTAATTGATTTAGTTGGAAACTGAACTATGGTGGTATTGCTATAGGTTGCGGCATCTGAAGCAGGTGGGATTACTCAAGGCATTGGGGCATATAAGGTACAAGTACCTATAGATGGCAGGCCACAAACTTGTGTTTTTCTTGACACTCCTGGACATGAGGTGAGTCCACTTTCATTTCTGATTTTTTCTGCTTTTTTTCCTTTTTCCTTTTTAGCGATTCCTTATTGGAGTTTCTTTCAAATATATACACATAATACACATCTTATGTGAACTCCATTATTAAGATTATGATGGTTTTTAATAACATAAATTTACTTGTTTTTATAGGCATTTGGGGCAATGAGAGCTCGGGGAGCAAAAGTCACGGACATTGCAGTTATAGTAGTTGCTGCTGATGATGGGATTCGGCCTCAAACTAATGAAGCCATTGCTCATGCCAAAGCAGCTGGTGTGCCTATTGTTATTGCTATAAATAAGGTACGACAACACTAGTCTTGACATTTTTTATTTTGTTGGCTGGTTGACTCTTGTTAAGTGACCCTCTCTATAAGCTTTAGCTTTTAAGGATGGTGATGATTTAACATTGTATCGGACTAGAAGGTCTTGAGTTTGAATCTTGTCTTTTTCCATTTGTTGATTAGTTCACGTGTTGGGTTAAAATTTTGTGTTTGATCCACACGTGAGCTAGCGTGTCAAGGGGTTAGCATAAACTTATAGAGTATGTGATAATTTTACTACTCTCTATCCATTATTCCTAATATGTATAACATGTTTGGTTTCTCCAATGTTCTAGATTGATAAGGATGGAGCTAATGCAGAGAGAGTCATGCAAGACCTTTCTTCAATTGGTTTGATGCCGGAAGAATGGGGTGGTGATACTCCAATGGTTAAGGTGTTGAAACTGTTTTGAGATTGGACTTTCATCTCTAGAAACTCTTTAATATTTCTTTACTAATTTGTCTTATAACTTCTTAACAGATCAGTGCTCTTAAAGGGGAAAACGTTGATGATTTATTGGAGACTGTAATGCTTGTTGCTGAGGTATGTTACTTTTGATATTGTGCAACTTGTTGAATTTATCTTTCTTCTTGGAGTTCTTAGTACTTGATTCACGAAGATATCAATAGTCCCATTGATCATAGTTGTAAATTTTATGTATCTTACTTGTTGTGTACGTGTATTCTCATCTGCATTCTCTATATGACTCTTATTGATCGTGGATCCATATATATGCCATGAACCCTGAAAGTTTTGAAGGATGCAATAATTTCCTCTTTGGTCAGTCCTGTGCTAACACCTCCTTACACTCACCACCATGGTTACTTTCTGCCCTGTGAATGTCATAACATTGATAGCTCCAGAAGTATTATCATGCTTGATTTGGAAAGTGTTCGTCTTTGTATTTCTTAATATTATTTGTCTGACATATGCTCTACTGTAACTCTCTGTTTGTCTTTTCATAGTTGCAAGAGCTGAAGGCAAACCCTCACAGAAATGCAAAGGGCACAGTAATTGAGGCTGGTCTTGATAAATCTAAAGGACCTGTAGCTTCATTCATTGTGCAGAATGGCACACTGAAAAGAGGTGATGTATTAGTTTGTGGAGAAGCTTTTGGAAAGGTTGGTTGATTTAGAGTTGAAATGTTTTTCTTTTATTAAAATGAGATGTACTTTCTAGTTTAAGCTATGTTACTGAATCTAGCTTCTTAGAGATTCCTCGGATGCACAATCTATACCTACACCTTTTCTATCTTTGTATTATGTAGGTGAGGGCTTTATTTGATGATCAAGGGAAGCGTACTGATGAAGCTGGGCCTTCGTTACCTGTCCAAGTATGAGCTTCACTAATTTTATGAGTGTTATCTATTTAGTGTTAGACCGTAGTTCAGTGCTTCAAGTTGCTTCATGCGCCATTTGGATATTATAAAACATTTCTTTGTCTTGGACATGTTCCATGGAATGCTAAACAATGACTGTTCTTGAATGATCTGACTTCTGATGAGCTGAAATTGGTTTTTCCAAATTAAAAAGATGGGTAACAGAAGCCTATTTATTTGCTTCCTTGATTCCCATCATGTCTGGTAGTTCCTCTTTAAATAGGGAGAACCTGAGTTATCAAATATATTCTAAATTTCCTGTTTCTTATCTGTTTTGAGTCGAGGTCATTTTTATGCCTTCTGCCGGTTCTTATTTACCTTTATTTTTTACACATGAACAGGTCATCGGATTGAATAATGTACCATTAGCAGGTGATGAGTTTGAAGTGGTTGACTCCCTTGATGTTGCTCGTGAAAAAGCAGAGTCACGGGCTGACTTTTTGAGAAATGAGCGGATATCGGCGAAAGCTGGAGATGGAAAGGTTACACTTTCCTCCTTTGCTTCTGCAGTTTCATCAGGAAAGCATACTGGACTGGACTTGCACCAATTGAATATTATTCTGAAGGTTGATGTTCAGGTATGCTTATCTATTCTGCTCTCACCAAAATATAAGATGGTTTTTCCTTTGAGCAGGCCATGTATTTTTGTATTTGCATAAAAGTGTTTCTGTTGCATTTGCTTAGGCAATTTACTCCTGGTGTAAACTAATCATTTGTGTGCTTTTCATTCCTTGCCACATTAGTGCTAAGTTATATTCAATTGGCCTCTTGTCAATCTTATTAATCAGACAAGAGAAAGCCAATCTGTGGGGGCTAAGGCCTTCATTGTTAAGCTCCCTGTATCTCAACATTCTATGTGAAGGTATTTATGCTTTGGATTGTTGAATTAGGGGTTGAACATTGGTGCAAAAATTTTGACTAGTTCAAGGAGGAAGATTGTCGTATTTTTTCCTTCAAGATTTTTATCTATTGAATTTTAGATAAAATTCAGACATAAGTTTCAAAGGTAATCTACTCTGTTTAAATGCTTGTGAACCATAAAAGCTGTAGGAATATTTTAAAGGTTCAGTGAAACAAAATAATGCTGTTGTTGATATACTCACATCTACTCTTTTATGTCGAATTTTATTTAAAGTAGATGAGTGGTTTTGATAGCTAAGCATGTTAAGCATTAGTTGACTTTTTTATCGCTGAAAAGTTATAAA